>AWOL01S0013918.1:0-48708 GCA_000715115.1 Nicotiana otophora
ACACCAATTTAAGAATTTAGAAATACAAGATAATTATGATGAATCAGTGCGACAATAGAATAATATAGATAACCGTTTCAACCATAGCCAGCTTATTAAAAGCTATCAATAACATTTATAGGATTTAAGATGACATCCTCTATAACCATCTTCACACAAAGCGGCCCCGCCGCCTCACCCGATGTATGCAGGTGGAGGTGTATGTAAAATACCACAACTCTAATCAAGCGACCCTGCCGCCTCACCTCTATGTATGCGGGTGAATGTATAACTACAGTACCAAGAACCTACACAAAGCAGCTATGCCACCTTACCCCAATATATACGGGTGGTAGTGCCACAACAATACCAAAACCATACACAAAGTGGTCGTACCGCCTCACCCCAATGTAAGCGGGTGGAGGTGCAGTCCCATCATATCATAATTCCTATACAAAGCGGTCATGCCGCCTCACCCCAATATATATGTAGCTGGAGGTGTATCACAATCTCTGTACCATAATCCCCACACAAAGCAGTCATGACGCCTCAGCCCAATGTACGTGGGTAAAGGTGTATCACAATCATAATCTCTACACAACTTGTCATAATAACTTTCACATAAATTACAACTAGATATTATAACATGTGGATACGTAATCCATAGTTTGGGACACATCCTCAACTTATAATGCAATATGATAAGAGCATTTGAAATATGAATTGAACATGTATCTTTATCACAAAACTTATCGGAATACTCCATTTATAATTAACATCTAGGAACTTACAAGGATAATGAGAATTCCAATTCTTAAAGAAGAGTTTAGCCAACATACCTCAATTGAGCTTTCTTAAACTCTAAAACGTTCCGGAATTCTTAGCAACTTCAATCTATTTTAGAAATATAAAAAATTGAACCACAATTAGGAAGATTATTATGATTCTAGTTCATTTGAGCATTTTATCAAACACTAGGTGTACATTAAGGTTTCAAGGCCCTTTTTGTAAGGACCCGTAAAATTTTTACCAAAATACTCAGGGTTTCGTGGTGCCAAGATAGATTCCTACGTACTATAGTACAAATTCCGCTTTTGTGCCGGTTACGACCATCGAGAATATTGAGTAACTGTCGTATGAAGAGATTCTGGTTGCTATCCTTGACAGACAAGTCCGAAAGTTGAGGAACAAAGAAATTGCATCCGTAAAGGTATTATGGAAAAACTAGCAAGTCGCAGAAGCTACTTGGGAAGCCGAGAATGAAATGAAAAAGAAGTACCCTCATTTGTTTGAATAGCCATGTAATAGCTCTATAAAGTTGTGCCCCCTAAAATTTTTGTATTACTTGTTCGACTTATATAAAGACACTCCGTTCTAGTTATATGTCCCCCATGAGGCTTCGGTTGGTGTTATTTTGCATTCTGTTGTGTCATTTAATTCTATATATGCCGCTAAGGTATGTTTCGGGTGCTCTCTGGCAGGTGGATAGGCCTAAATACAAAGGAAACTCTGGCGGAATTTGTAGGAAGTTAGGAAGTTAGGCAAATTTGGGGCTAATGGTATGTGGCATAACTGAATTGAACCTTGATCCTCATTTGAGGACGAATGAGCTTAAGTTGGGGAGGATGTAAGGACCCGTAAAAGGTTTAACCAAAATACTCAGAGTTTCGTGATGCCAAGATAGATTCCTGCGTTAAAACTTTTAACCAAAATACTCTTGGTTTTGTGATCCTCACTTGCAAGCTCACCACAGTTCGGACTTTTTGGATTGAACAGTACCCTACGGACTGAGAGGAAAATATTTTGCAGAAGAACGTGTTTCTGCGGCCCATTATGCAGCCGCATAATCACTCCGCGGACTGCCTAATGGCCGCACAGTGAAGCAGTAAGTTTGGCCAATTTGAGGTCGATTATGCGACCGCATAATCGATATGCGGACCGCATATTTGTCGCATAATCCCTCTTGGATTTCTACGGAGGGAGTTCTGCGAAGCATTATGTGACCACCGAACAAGCATGCATACCGCATACTGGTCGCATACCAGGGCCGAAAGTTCAGCACCCCTGAGGGCCATTTCGGCGGTCACTTTGCGGACTGCATAACCATTATGCGGTCGCATATGCGACTGCAGACCTGTGTCAGGGGCACCTTTTTTCTTAATTTAAAACCCGACCCACATTCCGTTAAAACATCCATTTAGTCTATTTTGAAGCTCATTTCTGATATATTAAGAGTGAGAGAGAGAGAGGGTTCTATAGAGAGAGCCTAATTTTCATCAATTAATTTTCAATAGTCACTCAAAGCTTGGAAATATTCAAGTAGAGCACCAAATTCTTCATCCAAAAAGGTAAGACTTCATCACCCCAGCTCTTAATTTCAAACATAGTTATAATAGGGTACTAGTGTGATACTTCATGGGTATAAGGGTGGTTTATCTTGCATGCATATATGATTAAGAGTGTGGGAAAAAGTGAGCTAGAACCATGAACGTTTTCCTAATTCCGGGTTCAATTTGTATATTGCTAAAATAGATTGAGGTTGCTAAGGGTTCTGGATAATTGTAGAAT
Organism: Nicotiana otophora; assembly: GCA_000715115.1. Classification (NCBI taxonomy): domain Eukaryota; kingdom Viridiplantae; phylum Streptophyta; class Magnoliopsida; order Solanales; family Solanaceae; genus Nicotiana; species Nicotiana otophora. The sequence goes on from AWOL01S0013918.1 coordinate 2,548, forward strand.
CTAAAGAAGCGCAATTGAGGTATGTATGGCTAACTCTATTCTTCTTAGAATCGAACTCCTGGTGTCCAAATAATTGGTGTAAGTTCCAACTTGATCATACTAGAATTGTTTGCCTTAGTGTGTTGGATTGAAAGATTCATGTTTCCTAATTGTTTTAGATGGTTACCATGTCATCATGTCATTTGAGAACGTAACTATGATTGTCCAAGCTCCTTCCCTTATGTGTGAAATGCCTCATGTGGTGGTACTTATTGACATGAATGATGATGTTATTTGAACGAATAAAAAGGGAAAGGCTTGAATTGTAAAACGTTCCCAAGTGCCAAGAACTACTTAATAAATGAAGCTGTTTGTGCCATGTAATGCAACATGGGAAGGAAATGTGAATTGAGTGAAGAATTGAAAGAGGTTATGTCTCAAGTGAGATGGCTTAGCATATCAGGCCGAGACCGGATGCATGTTGTACACATGGTGGCATTTGTGTTGGAATTATTGATTTACATTGTGGATATGGATATGTCTCACTTGAGATGGCTTAACCGGTCGGGCCGAGAGAGGACTTCGTGTAAAAACACGGTGGCATTGTGAGTTGTGGCTTTGGCACTAAAGATTATTAATCTAAAAAGATGGAAAGATTGGATTGGAAACTATGTGATCCTTACTTGGTGTTTCTTTGTATTTCTGTGAAGTACTTATTGATTATTATGATTGCCTTCTCTTTGTTTCACTGTTCCTTCTACTAAGATTGGTGTTTGCCTTACATACTAGTAATATTCGACAGTACTAACATCCCTTTTGTCGGGGGCGCTACATCTTTGAATGGATGTAGCTGGTTCTGTCACAGATAGTGTCGATCGCAGATAGTGGTGCTCTCTTTCTCTCCTCATAGCAGTCTTGGTGAGCCCCATTTCTCCCAGGTGTCCTGTAGTCCCTCTTTTGTATAAGTTTTCATATTTTGAGGTATAGTCGGGGCCTTGTTGTCGGCATTGTCATGTTGCTCTTTTGTATCCTTAGAGGCTCCGTAGACGTTTATGTGGGTCATATATGTATGTTGGGGTGGTCGGTGGATCGCGTTATATTGTGGAAACGCAACTATTGCACAATATATATAAGGAAAAAAATGAACTAGCAACGTTTAAATATTTATATAACTGATCTCTCCCCTGCTTTACAAATGGTGATGCGATTCCTTTTTGGATTATGAATGAGTCGGGTAGGAAAGGTTTAATAGGCTTGCTTGACCGGGTTCACTCGGTTGAGCACCGGTCGCGCTCCCCGTGGTTGGGGCATGACAAACATGGTATCAGAGCCTAAGGTTTTAAAGTGTCCTAGGATGTCTTGGAGCCGTTTCTAGTGGAGCCCTTCTTATCGGTGTGTTGTCGACCACATTTATAATTAGGGGGATACTTGGAAATTTAGGAATAATACCCTTCATTTTTGTTCTATATCGTGCGATAAAGCGGAAAGTGAGGTTGTTTTCCCCTAACTCGTGCATTGTTCTAACTTTCAATAAATGGCACCTAAGAAGAGAGAGAGAATTGGCCAAGAAGCCAATGCCACCTAGGAGTGGCTGTTGATCCCTTACTTGATAATGCGGGTGAGGATAATCCCCCTCCTATCACACTGCCTGATTCATCTACTCCAGAACAGACTTCCCCAGTTCCTACACCCGCGGAGGGTGCCACAATCCCTCCTGCCGATACACTTGTTCCACCTTCAGCCCCAGCTCCTAGTCCCGGTATGTTTTATGGGGATCTTAGAGGAGCTATTCAGATGCTAACTTAGTTAGTAGCTTCCCAGGCTCAAAGGTCAAATGTTGCACCCACCTCATTGAGCTTGCAAGGAGTTTCTTCTGGTTCCAGGGTAAACAGTTTCCTTCAGTTAGACCCTCAAGTGTTCACAGGTACTGATCTCTGAGCAGACCCTCAGGATTGCATTGATGAGATGCATAAGACGCTCCGAGCTATGCGTGCTACTGAGACCGAGGGAGTAGAGTTGGCCTCCTATCATCTAAAAGGGGTGGCATATTCCTGGTTTGAGATGTGGGAGGATTCCCGTGAGGAGGGGAGCCCTCTGGTGAGATGGAGTGAGTTCGCAGATGCCTTCATAGACCATTTCTTGCCTGCCGAGACTAAGGCAGCCCGTGATGTGGAGTTTGAGATCATTAAATAAGGTAGTAAGAATGTGTGGGAGTATCACATGGAGTTCGTGCGCCTGTCGAAGTATGATGTTCATCTGATGCCAACTATGGAGGCAATAGTGCGTCGATTTGTGCAGGGCCTTAGCCCTTTAGTTATTAATGAGGCTGCCACATCTGCTCTACATTCTAACATGAACTATGGAAAGATGGTGGCATTTTCCCAAGATACAAAGGCTCGAAAATTAAAGCTCATGATGGAACGAGAGGGTAGTAGTAGGGCCCGGTCAGCAGGCAACCTTGGGGATTCGTTCGGAGGTGGGAGATCAGCTTTTCGGGGAGATCATCAGGGTCATCCCAGTCTTATGCTTAGTCTTCAGCTAGTGCCCCACCATCAGGTCACGGTCAGCAGCAGGGGAGTCGCTTAAGGCCTGGTCAGGGCAGCAGGGGGTCCCACCATTAGGGCCGATCAGGAGGGAGATTCCAGCAGTAGCAGGGGGCCCCAGGCCCTAAGTGTGGGATGATACATTTGGGAGTCTGCTGCCTGGACATGCTAGTATGTTACGAATACAGAATGAGAGGCCATATTCAGAGGGAGTGTCGTTCATCCTATCAGAGTACAGGCACGGGCATAACTCAGTCATCCAGTCCTACAGCTACTACATGTTCACCACCCCCTCCAGCTCGAGGCTCTCCAGCATCCACAGGGCGTGGTGCAGCTAGGGGTGGTTCACAGAGTTCGGGAGGACCCAGCCGATTCTATGCTATGAGTGTTTCATAGAGTGCGGAGGCTTCCCTAGATGTCGTCACAGGTATATTGACTGTTCAATCTCATGATGTGTATGCCCTTATTAATCCCGGATCTTTTTTGTCCTATGTTACTCCTTATGTTGCTACGAGCTTCGGGATAGAACTGGAACAACTTCATGAGCCTTCTCTGTATCTACTCCGATTGGTGAGTCTATTATGGCCACACGGATTTATAGGGGTTGTGTTGTCACGGTGCATGGTCGGGATACCATGGCTGATCTCATTGAACTAGAGATGATTGATTTTGATGTAATAATGGGAATGGACTGGCTCTATTCATGTTTTGCCAAACTCGACTGCCGAACCAGATTTATGAGGCTTGAGTTTCCTAACGAGCCAACTGTTGAGTGGGAGGGGAATAATGTTATGCCGAAAGGTAGGTTTATTTCTTACCTTAAAGCCACAAAGATGATCAAGAAGGGGTATATTTATCATTTGGTTAGAGTTGCCTACCCTTGAATCTGTACCAATTGTGAATGAATTCCCCGATGTCTTTTCGGATGAGCTCCCTGGAATTCCTCTAGATAGGGAGATTGATTTTGGGATTGATGTGATGCCAGCCACGCAGCCTATATCCATTCCACCTTATAGAATGGCGCCATTAGAATTACAAAAGCTAAAGGAACAACTAAGGGATTTGCTAGAGAAACATTTCATCCGATCGAGTGTGTCACCTTGGGGCGCATCGGTTCTCTTTGTCAGAAAGAAAGATGGATCACTGCGGATGTATATTGATTACCGGCAGCTCAACAAAGTCACAATCAAAAACGAATACCCATTGCCTAGAATAGATGATTTGTTTGACCAATTACAAGGTGCTATGTTCTTCTCCAAAATTAATTTGCGGTCCGGGTACCATCAATTGATGGTAAGGGAGCAGGATATTCCAAAAACAACTTTCAGAACTCGGTATGGGCACTTTGAATTTTTGGTAATGTCTTTCGGGCTAACCAATGCCCCGGCAGCTTTCATGGATCTTATGAATCGAGTCTTCAGGCCGTTTCTTCACTCCTTTGTGATAGTATTCATTGACGACATCCTTGTATATTCATGAAGTTGAGAGGATCACGCCGACCACCTCAGCAAAGTTTTGCAGACTCTTCATCACCACCATTTGTATGCAAAGTTCTCGAAATGTGAATTTTGGCTTGAATCTGTTACATTCCTGGGTCATGTCGTCTCCAGAGAAGGAATTAAGGTTCATCCTCAAAAGATTGCGTCGGTGAAGGATTGGCCTAGACCTACTACTCCAACAGAGATTCGCAGTTTCTTGGGTTTGGCCGGGTATTATAGGAGATTCGTGGAGGGGTTCTCCACTCTTGCCTCTCCATTGACTAAATTGACGTAGAAGGCGGTTAAATTCTAGTGGTCCGATGCTTGTGAAAGGAGCTTCCAGGAATTAAAATCAAGATTGACTTCAGCGCTGGTATTGACCCTGCTAGAGGGAGCCGAGGAGTTTATAGTGTATTGCGATGCTTCAAGGATCGGTCTTGGGTGTGTATTAATGCAACAGGGTAAGGTCATAGCATATGCTTAAAGGCAACTTAAGAATCATGAAAAGAACTATCCAACTCATGACTTAGAGCTTGCGGCGGTGGTTTTCGCATTAAATATTTGGCGTCATTATTTGTATGGAGTCCATGTAGATGTATTCACGGACCACAAAAGTCTTGAATACCTTTTCAAGCGGGAGGAATTGAACTTAAGGCAGAGAAGGTGGCTTGAATTACTCAAAGATTATGACATCGACATTTTGTATCATCCGGGGAAAGCAAATGTGGTGGCGGATGCTCTTAGTTAGAAATCTATGGATAGTTTGGCTCACTTGGAGGCATGTCAAAGGCCCTTCGCCCGGGAGGTTCACCATTTGGCCGGTTTGGGAGTTCGTCTTGCGGACTCTAATGAAGGGGGAGTGATTGTGCGAAATAGGGTGGAATCATCGCTTATGGCGGAAGTCAAGGAGAAATAATATAATGATCCAGTGTTGGTGCAGCTGAAGGAAGGGATTCATAAACATAAGACTACGGTTTGTTCTCTTGGCATGGATGATGGTACATTACGGTACCAAGTGCGGTTATGTGTTTCAAATGTAGGTGGTCTTCAGGAAAGAATCATGGTAGAAGCTCATACTTCTAGATATTCTATGCACCCAGGTTATACGAAGATGTATCATGATATCAAGGAAGTTTACTGGTGGAATGACATGAAGAGGGGTGTGGCAGACTTTGTGGCAAAATGTTCAAACTATCAACAGGTGAAAGTCGAGCATCAAAGGCCCAGTGCGTTAGCTTAGAGTATAGAAATTCCAATGTGGAAATGGGAAATGATCAACATGGATTTTGTGGTAGGGTTACCGCGCACTCCATGCAAGTTTGACTAAATTTGGGTGATCGTGGATCGACTCACGAAATCAGCTCACTTTTTGCCGGTTAAATCCACCAACACTGTGGAATAATATGCTCAATTGTATATCAAGAAAATAGTCAGGCTTCATGGCACTCCAGTTTCCATCATTTTCGATCGAGGGACCCAATTCACAACTAATTTCTGGAAGACATTTCAGCAAGGTTTGTGTACGCAGGTAAATCTTAGCATGACTTTTCATCCACAGACTAACGGGCAAGCCGAGCGGACTATTCAGACGCTTGAGGACATGTTATGTGCGTGTGTGCTTGACTTCAAGGGTAGCTGGGATGATCATTTGTCGCTCATAGAATTTGCTTATAATAACAGCTTCCATGCCAGTATTCAGATGGCGCCGTGTGAGGCCTTGTATGGTAGAAGATATAGATCGCCGATTGGGTGGTTCGAGGTTGGAGAAGCTGAACTAATAGGACCAGACCTTGTACATCAGGCTATGGAAAAGGTTAAGATCAATAAAGAGCATTTGAAAACTACTCAGAGTCGTCAAAAATCCTACTGGAAGATGATTGGGTATTCTTGAAGGTATCTCCCATGAAGGGGGTCATGCGGTTTGGAAAGAAAGGGAAATTAAGTCCGAGGTATGTCGGGCCGTATAGAATAATTCAAAGGATAGGTCAGGTGGCGTGCAAGCTTGAGCTACCACCTGAGATATCATTAGTGCACCCGGTATTCCATGTGTCCATATTGAAGAAGGTAGTTGGAGATCCGTCCGCTATTGTGCTGGTTGAGACCATCGAGAATAGTGAAGAACTGTCATATGAAGAGATTCCAGTTGCTATCCTTGACAGACAGGCCCGAAAGTTAAGGAACAAATAAATTGCATCTGTAAAGGTATTATGGCGAAACCAGCAAGTCGAAGAACCTACTTGGGAAGCCGAGAATGAAATGAAAAAGCAGTACCCTCATTTGCTTAAATAGCCATGTAATAGCTCTATAAAGTTGTCCCCCCTAAAATATTTGTATTACTTGTTCGGCTTATATAAAGACACTTCGTTCTAGTTATATGTCCCCTATGAGGCTTCGGTTGGTGTTATTTTGCATTCTGTCGTGTCATTTAATTCTATATATGCTGCTAAGGTGTGTTTTGGGGGCTCTTAGGCAGGTGGATAGGCCTAAATACAAAGGAAACACTAGCAGAATTTTTAGGAAGTTAGGCAAATTTAGGGCTGATGGTATATGGCATAACTGAAACTGTGTTAATTGAACCTTGATCCTCATTCGAGGACGAATGATCTTAAGTGGGGGAGGATGTAAGGACCAGTAAAAAGTTTAACCAAAATACTCGGGGTTTCGTGGTGCCAAGATAGATTACTGTGTTACTATAGATTACTGCGTTAAATATTTTAACCAAAATACTCGGGGTTTCGTGATCCTCACTCGCAAGCTCGCCACGTTCGGACTTTATGGATTGAACAGTACCCTACGGATTGAGAGGAAAATGTTTCGCAGAAGAATGGATTTTTACGGCGCATTATGCGGCTACATAATTACTCGACGGACAGCATAATGGCCGCAGAGTGAAGCAGTAAGTTTGGCCAATTTGAGGTAAGTTTTGAGGTCGATTATGCAACCACATAATCGATATGGTGACCTCATAATCGATATGCGTACCGCATATCGGTCTCATAATCCCTCTTGGGTTTTTGCGGAGGGAGTTCTGTGGTGCATTATGCGACCGCAGAACAAGTATGCGGACCGCACACTAGTCGCACACCTGGGCCGAAAGTTCAGGCCCCTAAGGGCCATTTCTACGGTCACTTTGCGGTCCGCATAACCAATATGCGGTCGCATATGTGACCATAGACCTATGTCGGGGCACATTTTTTCTTAATTTAAAACCCGACCCACATTCCGTTAAAACACTCATTTAGTCTATTTTGAAGCTCATTTCTGATATTTCTTGACTGAGAGAGAGAGAGGGTTCTAGAAGGAGGGACTAATTTTCATCAATTAATCTTCAACCGTCACTCAAACCTTGGAAATATTCAAGTAGAGCACCAAATTCTTCATCCAAAAAGGTAAGACTTCATCACCCCAGCTCTTAATTTCAAACATAGTTATAATAGGGTACTAGTGTGATACTTCATGGGTATAAGGGTGGTTTATCTTGCATGCATGTATGATTAAGAGTGTGGGAAAAAGTGAGCTAGAACCATGAATGTTTTTCTAATTCTGAGTTCAATTTGTATATTGCTAAAATAGATTGAGGTTGCTAAGGGTTCCGAATAATTGTAGAGTCTAAAGAAGCGCAATTGAGGTATGTATGGCTTACTCTCTTCTTCTTAAAATCGAACTCCTGGTGTCCGAATAATTGGTGTAAGTTCCAACTTGATCATACTAGAATTGTTTGCCTTAGTGTGTTGGATTGAAAGATTCATGTTTCCTAATTGTTTTAGACGGTTACCATGTCATCATGTTATTTGAGAACGTAACTATGATTTTCCAATCTCCTTCCCTTATGTGTGAAATGCCTTATGTGGTGGTACTTATCGATATGAATGATGATGTTATTTGAACGAATAAAAAGGGAAAGACTTGAATTGTAAAACGTTCCCAAGTGCCAAGAACTACTTAATAAATGAGGATGTTTGTGCCATGTAATGACAGATGGGAAGGAAACGTGAATTGAGTGAACAATTGAAAGAGGTTATGTCTCAAGTGAGATGGCTTAGCCGATCGGGCCGAGATCGGACGCCATGTTGTACACATGGTGGCATTTGTGTTGGAATTATTGATTTACATTGTGGATATGGATATGTCTCACTTAAGATGGCTTAGCCGCTGGGGCCGAGAGAGGACTCCGTGTAAAAACATGGTGGCATTGTGAGTTGTGGCTTTGGCACTAAAGATTATTAATCTAAAAAGATGGAAAGATTGAATTGGAAACTATGTAATCCTTACTTGGTGTTTCTTTATATTCTGTGAAGTACTTATTGATTATTATGATTGCCTTCTCTTTGTTTCACGGTTCATTCTACTAAGATTGGTGTTTGCCTTACATACTACTAATATTCGACAGTACTAACATCCCTTTTGTCGGGGGCGCTACATCTTTGAATGGATGTAGGTGGTTCTATCGAAGATAGTGTCGATCGCAGATAGTGGTGCTCTCTTTCTCTCCTCATAGCTGTCTGGGTGAGCCCCATTTCTCCCAGAGGTCATGTAGTCCTTCGTTTGTATTAGTTTTCATATTTTGAGGCATAGCCGGGGCCTTGTTGCCGGCATTGTCATGTTGCTCTTTTGTTTCCTTAGAGGCTCCGTAGATGTTTATGTGGGTCATGTATGTATGTTGGGGTGGTCGTTGGATCGAGTTGTATTTTGGAAACTCAACTATGGCACAATATATATAAGGAAAAATAATGATCTAGCAACGTTTAAGTATTTATATAACTGATCTCTCCCCTGTTTTACAAATGGTGATGCGATCACTTTTTGGATTATGAATGAGTCGGGTAGGAAAGGTTTAATAGGCTTGCTCGACCGAGTTCACTCGGTGGAGCACCGATCGCGCTCCCCGAGGTTGGGGCGTGACACTTGTTATGGAGGATTCCATTATCCCATAACCCAATCTTTGCCATTTTTAGCTCAACAATCTTCCTACATCCTTTGATAACACATGCATGTAAAATAACCAATCCTCTTACCCAGAAATTATCTTGCTTATTATCCATTTCTACACAAAATTCGAAATTGAGGGTTAGGGTGTAGAATCTTACCTCTAGGATTAAGACCTAGTGAGTTTCCCTTCTTAATCTTCCAAACTTGGGCAAGAATTGAAGGACAAATATTGGAGAACACCTTCTCACTCTAGGGCACCCTCTCACACCCTAAAGTGTCAGATAATAGCTCAAAAATGAACCAAAGAGTGTATTTAATGAAATAGGGTCGGGTTTTAAAAATCCAAAAATGGAGCTCCGGGACAAGGTATGCGATAGCATATGCGGACCGCATATCGGTCGCATAGTTGGTTACAAAATAGCCAAAAGAACTATCTGTGTATGCGGTCACTATGCGGTCCGCAAAACTGTTATGCGGTCACATAATGCACCGCATAACAGTTATGCGGTCGCATAGTTGACCGCATAGTTGCTTCAAACTAACCCAACTAACTACCTCACTTTGCGGCCATTATGCGGTCCGCATAGTGGTTCTGTGGTCGCATAATGGACCGCAGAAATGCACTTTTCTGCCAAAAATTTTTCTTTACTTGCCGGTGCATTGTTCAACCCAAAAAGTCCGTTCCGCGGTGAGCAAGCTCGCCGCGAAGAATTTCTACAATCCTGAAACATGTAAGCCTAGTCCGGCACCATGAAACATTATTTTCTTTGCATATTTTACCAGGCCTTACACTTAAGTACTTTGGAATTTTTCTTGGTGTTACAGAAACGACGATAATACCCAGCCAAACTAAGGAAACTCCGAATCTCAATAACTGAAGACGGTATGGGCCAACCTTGAACTACCTCAATCTTCTTCGGATCTACCTTGATCCCCTCACTAGACACCATATGACCCAAAAACACCACCGAATCAAGCTAGAATTCACACTTGGAGAATTTTGCATATAACTTCTTGTCCCTCAAGGTTTATACTACGATCCTCAAATGTTGCTTATAATCCTCCCGGTTGCGAGAATATACCAAGATGTCGTCAATCAACACAATGACGAATGAATCAACATATGGATGGAATACACTATTCATCAGGTGCATGAATGTTGTTGTGGCATTGGTCAGCCAAAATTACATCACGAGGAACTCGTAGTGACCATACCGAGTCGTGAAGGTAGTATTCGAAATATTTGGATCCCGAACCTTCAGTTGATGATTCCAAGATCACAACTTAATCTTCGAGAACACTCTAGTACCTTGAAGCTCGTCAAATAAGTCATCAATGCGCGATAATATGTATCTGTTCTTCACTATAACCTTGTTCAACTGCCTATAATCAATACACACTTGCATCCAGTTATTCTTTTTCTTAACAAATAGAACTAGAGCACCTCAACGTTACACACTAGGCTGGATGAAACCCTTATCAGGCAAATTTTAAGAATTTCTACAATCCTCAAACACGTAAGCCTAGTCCGGCACCATGAAACATTATTTTCTTTGCAAATTTTACCAGGCCTTACACTTAAGTACTTTGAAATTTTTCGGGGTGTTACAGAAACGGGGATAATACCCAGCCAAACCAAGGAAACACCGAATCTCAGTAATTGAAGACGGTATGGACCAACCTTGAACTACCTCAATATTCTTCGGACCTACCTTGATCCCCTCACTAGACACCATATGACCCAAAAACACCACCGAATCAATCTAGAATTCACACTTGGAAAATGTTGCATATAACATCTTATACCTCAAGGTCTAGAGCACGATCTTCAAATGTTGCTCATGATCCTCCCAGTTGCGAGAATATACTAAGATGTCGTCAATCAACATAATGACGAATGAGTCAAGATATGGATATAATACACTGTTCATCGGGTGCATGAATGCTGCTGGGGCATTGGTCAGCCAACATTACATCACGAGGAACTCGTAGTGACCATACCGAGTCCTGAAGGTAGTATTCGAAATATTTGGATCCCGAACCTTCAGTTGATGATACCATGATCGGAAATTCATCTTCGAGAACACTGTAGTACCTTGAAGCTCGTCAAATAAGTCATCAATGTGCGATAATGTGTATTTGTTCTTCACTGTAACCTTGTTCAACTGCCTATAATCAATACACATCTGCATCGAGTCATTCGTTTTCCTAACAAATAGAACCAGAGCACCCCAACATTACACACTAGGCTGGATGAAACCCTCATCAGGCTAATTGTAAGAATTTCTACAATTCTCAAATACGTAAGCCTAGTCTGGCACCATAAAACATTATTTTCTTTGCAAATTTTACCAGGCCTTACACTTGAGTACTTTGAAATTTTCTGGGGTGTTACAGAAATGGCGATAATACCCAGCCAAACCAAGGAAACACCGAATCTCAGTAATTGAAGACGGTATGGGCCAACCTTGAACTACCTCAATCTTATTCGGATCTACCTTGATCCCCTCACTAAACACCGTATGACCCAAAAACACCACCGAATCAAGCTAGAATTCACACTTGGAAAATTTTGAATATAACGTCTTGTCCCTCAAGGCCTAGAGTACGATCCTCAAATGTTACTCATGATCCTCCCGGTTGTGAGAATATACGAAGATGTCGTCAATCAACACAATGACGAATGAGTCAAGATATGGATGGAATACACTGTTCATCAGGTGCATGAATGCTGCTGGGGCATTGGTCAGCCAAAATTACATCACGAGGAACTCGTAGTGACCATACCGAGTCTTGAAGGTAGTATTCAAAATATTTGGATCCCGAACCTTCAGTTGATGATACCATGATTGCAAATTCATCTTCGAGAACATTGTAGTACCTTGAAGCTCGTCAAATAAGTCATCAATGCACGATAATGTGTATTTGTTCTTCACTGTAACCTTGTTCAACTGCCTATAATCAATACACATCTGCATCGAGTCATTCGTTTTCCTAACAAATAGAACCAGAGCACCCCCAACATTACACACTAGGCTGGATAGAACCCTTATCAGGCAAATTTTAAGAATTTCTACAATCCTCGAACACGTAAGCCTAGTCCGGCACCATGAAACATTATTTCTTTGCAAAAGTTACCAGTCCTTACACTTAAGTACTTTAAAATTTTCCGGGGTGTAATATTCTCCCCCGCTTAGGATCATTCGTCCTCGAATGAGGGTCAAATTCTGTTATTAGCATCTTATGCAACTCAGTCTTTCTTACCACATACCAGCAACCCCAAATTTGATTAACACCTTAAATTTCCAAAACGTTCTCCAGAGTTTCCTTTGTAATTAGGCGTATCCACCTGTCAGATAGCCCTAGAAACACATCCTAACAACATATAGGTAATCCAACAATGTAACATAATACTAAACAACACCAACTGTGGCCTCACAAGCAATTATATTACCAGAACGGAACACCCATAATACCAAATGTACAAATCATGGATAATTCATAGAAAGCGACTCTTAGAATCTTTTGCATAGATCACAACATTATAAATACATGGTCATTCAAACAAATAAGGATACTTTTTCTTTATTTCTTCCTCGGCCTCCCAAGTAGCCTCTTCAACCTGGTGGTTTCGCCATAGCACTTTTACGGATGTAATATCTTTATTTCTCAACTTTCGGACATGCCTATCAAGAATGGCAACTGGAATTTCTTCATAAGTCAATTTCTCATTTACCTCAATAGTCTCAACCGGAACAATGAGTTTCGCATCTCCAACTACTTTCTTCAACATATACACATGAAACATCGGGTGTACTAATGACATCTCAAGTGGTAGCTCAAGCTTGTACGCCACCTCACCGATCCTTTGAATGATTTTGTATGGTCCGACATACCTCAGATCCAATTTCCCTTTCTTACCAAATCACAGTACACCCTTCATGGGGGAAGCTTTCAAGAATACCCAATCATCTTCTTTGAACTACAAATCCCTATGACGAACATCCGAATAGGATTTCTAACGACTCTGAGTAGTATTCAACCGCTCCTTAATGATTTTAACATTTTTCATAGCCTGATGCACAAGTTCTAGCCCTATCAAATATGCTTCACTAATTTTGAACCACCCAATGGGAGATCTACATCTCCTACCATATAAAGCCTCGAACAGTGGCATTTGAATGCTAGCAAGATAGCTATTGATATATGCAAATTCTATGAGTGGTAAATGATCATTCCAGCTACCTTTGAAATCCAGAACACAAGCGCGCAACATATCCTCAAGTGTCTAAATAGTCCGATCTGCCTGCTCGTCAGTCTGCGGGTGAAAGGCTGTACTAAGATTCACCTGAGTACCCAAACCTTGCTGAAATTTCTTCCAAAAGTTAGCAGTGAATTGTTCCCCCCGATCAGAAATGATGGAAACTGGGGTGCCATGCAACTTAACTATTTCTTTGATATACAACGGAGCATACTTCTCCATTGTATCAGTAGACTTAACCGGAAACAAGTGTGCTGATTTCATGAGTCAATCCACAATCACCCAAATTAAGTTAAACTTGTGCAGAGTGTGCGGTAATGGTACCACAAAGTCCATATTAATCATTTCCATTTTCATATTGGAATTTCTATGTTCTATGCCAACCCACCGGGCCTTTGGTGTTCGGCATTCACTTGCTGACAGTTCGGACATCTTGCTACAAAGTCCGCCACATTCCTCTTCATATCATTCCACCAATAGACTTCCTTAAGATTATGATACATTTTTGTAGAACCTGGGTGCACAGAATACCTAAAAGTGTGAGCTTCAGTCAAACTTCTTTCACGGAGACCTTCCACATTTGGAACATATAGTCGCCCTTGGTACCTTAGTGTACCATCATCCATTCCAAGAGAAAAGGCCATGGTCTTATGTTTATGAATCCCCTCTTTCAATTGCACCAACAATGGATCGTTGTATTTCTTCTCTTTAACTTCCATAATAAGCGATGATTCAGCCCTATTTTGCACAATTACCTCTCCTTCACTAGAGTCCATAAGATGAACTCCCAAACTAGCTAATTGGTGAACTTCCTTGGCTAATGGCCTATGATATGCGTCCAAGTGATAGAAACTACCCATAGATTTCAGGCTAAGAGCATCAGCCACAACATTGGCCTTTCCCGGATGATATAGAATATCGATGTCATAATCCTTGAGTAATTCAAGCCATCTTCTCTGCCTCAGATTCAATTCCTTCTGTTTGAAAATATATTGAAGTCTCTTATGGTCCGTGAATATATCCACATAGACCCTATATAAATAATGACGCCATGTTTTCAATGCAAATACCACTGCCGCAAGTTCTAAATCATGTGTTGGATAGTTCTTTTCATAATTCTTTAGTTGCCTAGAAGCATAAGCTATCACCTCCCCATGTTGCATTAATACACATCCAAGCCCGATTCTTGAAGCAACACAATATACCACAAATCCATCTATGCCCTTTGGTAGAGTCAACATCAGCGCCGTAGTCAATCTTGCTTTCAATTCCTGGAAACTCTTTTCACAAGCATCTGACCATTGGAACTTAATTGCCTTTTGCGTCAATTTAGTCAATGGAGAGGTAAGAGTAGAAAACACCTCCACACACTTTCTGTAATATCCAGCTAAGCCTAAGAAACTGCGAATCTCTGTTGGAGTTGTAGGCCTCGGGCAATTCTTCACAGCCACAATTTTCTGAGGATCAACATTAACCCCCTCACTAGAGACAACATGACCCAAGAATGTGACAGACTCGAGCCAAAATTCGCATTTCGAAAATTTTGCATACAACTGGTGTTGACACGGAGTTTGCAACACTACCCTGAGGTGACCGGCATGGTCCTCTCGATTGCGTGAATATATAAGAATATCGTCAATAAACACTATCACAAAAGAATCGAGGAATGGCTTGAAATCGCGATTCATAAGATCCATGAAGGTTGCTGGGGCATTTGTTAGCCCAAAAGACATCACCAGAAATTCAAAATGCCCATACCGGCTTCTAAAAGCTATTTTCGGAATATCCCGCTCCCTGAACTTCAATTGGTGATACCCGGATCTTAAATTAATTTTGGAGAAGTACCTAGCACCTTGCAATTGGTCAAACTAGTCATCTATCCTTGGCAGTGGGTAACTATTTTTGGTTGTTAACTTATTAAGCTGTCGATAGTTAATACACATTCTCAGTGACCCATCTTTCTTTCATACAAAAAGGACTGGTGCGCCCCAAGGCAACACACTCGGTCGGATGAAACCTTTTTCTAACAAATCTCTTAATTGTTCCTTTAGCTCCTTCAATTCTGCCGGCGCCATTCTGTAGGGTGGAATAGATATAGGATGTGTGTCTGGCATCACATCAATCCCAAAATCAATCTCCCTGTCTGGTGGGATCCCAGGGAGTTCATCCGGAAATACTCCCGAAACTTTATTCACAACAGGCACGGACTCAAGTGTAGGTGCCTTAGCTTTGGTGTCCGTAACCCGGACCAAATGGTAAATACATCCCTTGTTGATCATCTCTGTGGCCTCAAGGTAGGATATAAACCTACCCTTTGGCACCACATCATCACCCTTCCACACAATAACTGGCTCATTTGGGAATTCAAACCTAACAGTTCTGGTTCGGCAATCAAGCTTGGCAAAACATGAATAAAGCCAATCCATCCCCATTATCACATCAAAATCGACCATTGTCAATTCAATAAGATTGGCCACGATGTCTCGACCACGCAATGTGACAATACAATCCTTATAAATCTGCGCGGCCAAAATAAACTCATCAACCGGAGTAGATACAGAGAACGAATCATAAAGTTGTTCTGGTTCTATCCCAAATTCCATAGCAACATAAGGTGTGACATATGACAAAGTCGAACCGGGATGAATAAGAGCATATACATCATGAGATTGGACAGTCAATATACATGTGACAACATCTGGAGAAGCCTCTGATTCCCGACATCTCCGCATAGCATAAAATGTGCTGGGTCCTCCCAAATTCTGTGCACCACGCCTAGCTGCACCACGCCCTGCGGGTGCTGGGGTGCCTCGAGCTAGAGGTGTTGTGGATGTAGTAGTTGCATAATTAGCTGGTTGTGCCGTAACTCTGCTCATATTTCGGCGGGACGAGCCACAATCTCTCTGAATGTGACCCCTCAAACCACACCCATAGCATACTGGTAGGTCCATGAAACAGGACCCAAAGTGCATCCTCCCACACTTAGGGCATGGAAGCCTCTGTTGCTAAAACCTTTTGTCGGGCCGACCCTACTGGTGTGGTCCCTTGTTGCCCTGGATGGGTCTAGGTGATTGTGCACCCATCGAAGACTAGGCAAATGATTGGGATGGTCCTGATGACTCTCCCCTGATTGCCGACCTACCACCACTACCACCGGAAGAACCACCAAAGTTGCCCGCAGACCAGGCCTTTCTGCTACTCTGACGCTCCATTCTATTCTTCAATTTGCGGGTCTCTGTGGCTTGAGCAAATGCCACCATCTTACCATAGTTCATATCGGAATTCAAGGTAGCTATAGAGGCCTCATTGATAACCAAGGGGCTAAGGCCCTATACAAACCAGTGTACTCTAGCCTCCATAGTGGGCAACATATGAATAACATACTTGGATAGGCGCGCAAACTCCATATGGTACTCCCACACATTCATACTACCCTGCTTCAGGCTTTCAAACTCGGCGGCATGAGCGGCCTTAGTTTCGGCAGGCAAGAAATGATCCATAAAGGCATCTGTGAACTCACCCCACCTTGCCGGAGGGATTCTCTCTTCACAGGATTCCTCCCACAACTCAAACCAAGAATAGGCCACCCCTTTCAGGCAGTAAGAGGCCAACTATACTACCTCTGGCTCTGTAGCATGCATAACACAGAGAGTTTTGTGTATCTCATCAATGAAGTCCTGGGGGTCCTCCTCGGGATCAGTACCTGTAAACACTAGAGGATCTAATTGAAGAAACTTGTTCACCCTAGAACTAGCAGATTCCCCTGGATGACTGGAAGAAGTAGGCCAAGCACTCGATCTCTGGGCCTGAGAAGCCACTATCTGTGTCAACATTTGTATGGCTCTCCTAATACCAATATCAGACACACCAGAATCGGAAGCTGGAGCTGGAGGTGGAACTAAAATATCAGTTGGAGGAATCGTTGCACCTTCTGCAAGTGTAGGGACAGGTGCGGTCTGATCAATTGTAGTAGAGTCAGGCAGTGTAGTAACTGGAGGAATATTCTCACTCCACGCGTGCTCACCCACATCATTAATTATAGGATTAACTGTCACTCCTGGGGTGACATTGGATCTTTGGCCAGTTCTTGCCTTCTTCTTAGGTGCCAGGTACTAGAAATTAGAGCAACACAAGAGTTAAAGGAGGAACAATCTTACAACCAGCTTTATCGCACGATCAAGAACATGAAATAAGTGTATTATTCCTAAATGCCCATGTAGCATCCTAATTATAGATGTGGTCGACAACACACCGATAATAAGAATTCTACTAGACACGGCTCCGAGACATCCTAGGATACTTTAAAACCTTAGGCTCTGATACCACGTTTGTCACGCCCAAAACCGAGGAGCGCGACCGGTACTCAACCGAGTGAACCCGACCAAGCAAGCATGTTAGATTGCATTCTACCCAAACTCATCCACAAATGGAGATAATACATATTTTTATTAATTGGATAAAATGGTGTTCACGTCTGCAATACCAGTTCATTTCCAATAGCTTCATCATTTTTTAAAGTCTCAAATGGACAAGTAATACAACCACAACATAGCATAGTTTTTCTTTCCCATAGATAAAGAAGAGTACAATGATAATGCCGGCAACAAGGCCTCGGCTATACCCCAACCATAATACATAAAGAACAAAAGATACATGACCCCGGGATGAAGTGGGGCTCACCAAGTCAGCTGGGAAGAAGGTGTACGAATATCACTGATCAATGTCTCCTACTGTGGAACCACCTGCATCCATTTAAATATGCAACGCCCCCGGCAAAAGGGACGTTCGTACCGTCAAATAGTACTAGTATGAAAACTAAACACCAATATAAGAATTTAGAAATATAAGATAATTATGATGAACCAGTGCGACAATAGAATAATATAGATAACTGTCTCAGTTATAGCCACCTTATTAAAGCTAGCAACATGTATAGGATTTAAGATGAGATCCTCTATAACCATCGTCACACAAAGCACCCCCGCTGCCTCACCCGATGTATGCAGGTGGAGATGTACGTACAATACCATAACTCTAATCAAGCGGCCCTTCCGCCTCACCTCAATGTATGCGGGTGGATGTATAATCACAGTACCAAGAACCTACACAAAGCGGCTATGTCGCCTCACCCCAATGTATGCGGGTGTAAATGCATCAACGAATCCAATACCAACACAAAGCGGCTATGCCTCCTCAACCCAATCTATGCGGGTGGTGGTGCCACAACAATACCAAAACCATACACAAAGCAGTCATACCAGCTCACTCCAATGTAAGCGGGTGGAGGTGCAATCCCACAATATCATAATCCCTACACAAAGCGGTCATGCCGCCTCACCCCAATATATGCGGGTGGAGGTGTATCACAATAACAATCTCTACACAACTTGGCATAATAACTTTCACATACATCACGACTAGAAATTATAACATGAGGATACGTAATTCATAGTTTGGGACACATCCTCAATTTATAATGCAATATGATAGGAGCGTTTGAAATACGAATTGAACATATATCTTCATCACAAAACGTATCGGAATACTCGATTTATAATCAACATCTCGGAACTTACAAGGATAATGAGAATTCCAATTCTTAAAGAAGAGTTTAGCCAACGTACCTCAATTGAGCTTCCTTAAACTCTAAAATATTCCGGAATTCTTAGCAACTTCAATCTATTTTAGAAATATAATAAATTGAACCACAATTAGGAAGACGATTATGGTTCTAGTTCATTTGAGCATTTTATCAAACACTAGGTGTGCATTAAGGTTTCAAGGCCCTTTTTATGGAGGATTCCATTATCCCACAACCCAATCTTTACCATTTTTAGCTCAACAATATTCCTACATCCTTTGATAACACATGCATGTAAAATAACCAATCCTCTTGCCCAGAAATTATCTTGCTTATTATCCATTTCTACACAAAATTCAAAATTGAGGGTAAGGGTGTAGAATCTTACCTCAAGGATGAAAACCTAGTGAGTTTCCCTTCTTAATCTTCCAAAACTAGGGCAAGAATTGAAGGACAAATATTAGAGAACACCTTCTCACTCTAGGGAACCCTATCTCACCCTAAAATGTCAGACAATAACACAAAAATGACCCAAAGAGTGTACTTAACGAAATAGGGTCGGGTTTTAAAAACTCAAAAATAGAGCTTCGGAACAAGGTATATGATCGCATATACGGACCGCATATCGGTCGCATAGTTGGTCACAAAATAGCCAAAAGAACTGTCTGTATATGCGGTCCGCATAACTGTTATGCGGTCGCATAGTTGCTTCCAACTGACACAATTAACTGCTTCACTTTGCGGCCATTGTGCGGTCCGTAGAGTGGTTATGCGGTCGCATAATGGACCGCAGAAATGCACTTTTCCGCCAAAAATTTCCTTTACTTTCCGGTGCATTGTTCAACCCAAAAAGTTCGATCCGTGGCGAGCAAGCTCGCTGCGAAGAATTTCTACAATCCTCATACACGTAAGCCTAGTCCAGCACCATCAAACATTATTTTCTTTGCAACTTTTACCAGGCCTTACACTTAAGTACTTTGAAATTTTCTGGGGTGTTACTGAAATGACGATAATACCCAGCCAAACCAAGAAAACTCCGAATCTCAGTAACTGAAGACGGTATGGGCCAACCTTGAACTACCTCAATCTTCTTTGGATCTATCTTGATCCCCTCACTAGATACCATATGACCAAAAAACACCACCGAATCAAGCTAGAATTCACACTTGGAGAATTTTGCATATAACTTCTTGTCCCTCAAGGTATAGAGTACGATCCTTAAATGTTGCTCATGATCCTCTCGGTTGCGAGAATATACCAAGATGTCGTCATTCAACACAATGATGAATGAGTCAAGATATGGATGGAATACACTGTTCATCAGGTGCATGAATACTGCTGGGGTATTGGTCAGGCAAATTTACATCACGAGGAACTCGTAGTGACCATACCGAGTCCTGAAGGTAGTATTCGAAATATTTGGATCCCAAACCTTCCGTTAATGATATCATGATCGCAAATTAATCTTCGAGAACACTCTAGCACCCTGAAGCTCATCAAATAAGTAATCGATGCACGATAATGTGTATTTGTTCTTCATTGTAACCTTGTTCAACTGCCTATAATCGATACACTCTGCATCGAGTCATCCTTTTTCTTAACAAATAGAACCAGAGCACCCCAACGTTATACACTAGGCTGGATGAAACCCTTATCAGGCAAATTTTAAGAATTTCTACAATCCTCAAATACGTAAGCCTAGTTCGGCACCATGAAACATTATTTCCTTTGCGAATTTTACGAGGCCTTACACTTAAGTACTTTAAAATTTTCCGGGGTGTTACAGAAACGACGATAATACCCAGCCAAACCAAGGAAACTCTGAATCTCAGTTACTGAAGACGGTATGGGCCAACCTTGAACTACCTTAATCTTCTTCGGATCTACCTTGATCCCCTCACTAGACACCATATGACCCAAAACACCACTGAATCAAGCTAGAATTCACACTTGGAGAATTTTGCATATAACTTCTTATACCTCAAGGTCTACAGTACGATCCTCAAATGTTTCTCATGATCCTCCCGGTTGCGAGAATTTACCAAGATGTCGTAAATAAACACAATGACGAATGAGTCAAGATATGGATGGAATACACTATTCATCAGGTGCATGAATGCTGCTGGGGCATTGGTCAGGAAAAATTACATCATGAGGAACTTGTAGTGACCATACAGAGTCCTGAAGGTAATATTCAAAATATTTAGATCCTGAATCTTCAGTCGATGATACCATGATCGCAAATTAATCTTCGAGAACACTCTAGCAACTTGAAGCTCATCAAATAAGTCATCAATGCGCGATAATATGTATCTGTTCTTTACTGTAACTTTGTTCAACTGCCTATAATAAATACACATATGCATAAATGCATCCTTTTTCTTAACAAATAGAACCAGAGCACCCTAACGTGACACACTAGGCTGGATGAAACCCTTATCAAGCAACTCTTGCAGTTGTTCCTTTAACTCCTTCAGCTCTGCTGGTGCCATGCGATATGGTGGAATAGAAATGGGCTGAGTGCCCGGTACCAGGTAAATACCAAAATAGATATCTCTATCGGGCGGCATGCCCTGTAGGTCTGCTGGGAACACATCTGGGAAATCCCTCACTACCGAAACTGACTCAATGGTAGGGGTATCAGCACTAATATCCCTCACAAAGGCTAGATATGCCTCACACCCCTTCTCAACCATCCGCTCTACCTTAAGAAAGGACACAACACTGCTATGAATATAATCTACTATTCCCCTCCACTCCAACCGTGGTAAACTTGGCATAGCCAATGTCACAGCGTTTGCATGACAATCTAGAATATCATGATAGAGCAACAACTAGTCAATGCCTAAGATCACATCAAAGTCTACCATATTGAGTAACAATATATCGACTATGGTCTCTAAACCACCAAAAACAACTAAACACAACTGCCACACATGGTCCACAACAATAGAATCTCCCACAGGTGTGGACACATATACAGGTGAGCTCAATGAATCACGAGATATATCTAAATACGGAGCAAAGTAAGATGACACATATGAATAAGTGAATCCCGGATCAAATAAGACTGATGCATCCCTATGAAAAACCAGAACCATACCTGTGATGATAGCATCCGATGCAACCACCTTTATCTTACTAGGAAAATCTTATTAACGAGCCTGGCCTCCCCCTCTAGGGTAACCTCTATCCACCTAACCTCCACCCGTAGTTAGTAGGGCAAGTGGAGTGACAACTAGAGAAACAACCATGGCTTAAGAACCGTATGAACCCTGTGGAATTCGTGGAGCCTGTGTAGTCTATAGAGGTGAACCCATCCTGAGTCTAGGGAAGTCGCTCACCTTATGTCTGGTATCACCACACTCAAAGGAAGCTCTCGCTAAACATGGATGCCGAAATTGACCCTAGCCTAGTCGGCTAGACAAACCGTTGAAGGCACCATGTGCAAGAGTTGCACTAGATAGTGGCTGAGAAAAATGGACAACCTAGGACCTCTAACCACCGCGCGATCTCTACCACCTATTGATACGGAATATCTATCTCAAACTCTCGAGCCATGCTGAATATAATACCATAGTTGAGCCCCTCGATGAATCTGCAGACTCGCTCTCTTACTGTAGAAACCAGGGTAGTTGCACCTTGATACAACTCACTGAATCTGATAGCATACTCTAACATTGTCATAGTCCCTTAACGCAGCTGTTCAAACTCTATACACCATGCATCCTGAAGGGTTTGGGGAACAAACTCTCTCAAAAACATCTCTAAAAACTGATCCCAATTGAGTGGGGCTGCATCAGCTTGTCCTCCCTCCTCGTAAGCTTGCCACCACTGACACGATGCTCCTAACAGCTAAAATCTGGTAAAAGCGACTCCGCCCACCTCCACAATACCCATGGTGTCGAGAATATGGTGGCACTTCTTTAGGAAACCCTGTGCATCCTCTGTGGCTGCCCTACTCAAAGTAGGAGGATCATACTTCTTAACAACTCTCATGAGAAAAACTGGTATGACAACTTGTGTGAGAAAAACTCGATATGCTTATGACTCTTAATTACTCATATGTGTACCTAAAGTCTTGATTGAAAATTTCTTGTTGTTTATATTCTATAAAGATGCTCGAGAGTGAAAGAAATGAGTTGAAGGTATAAAGTCTGACCACTGTGCCAAGAATGAAAGTTATACTTGTGGCTAGAGGAGCCAATGAAATGAGATGATGTGAGAAAGATTATGAAATGAGCCTTGATTGAACTATTCCAAAATTACTTCAAAAGTAGATTTTCCTAAAAGCTTATGTCCTCTACTCATGCCCCAATGTGGCTGTTTTATCTAATGCTATGCTTTATGAGTATGTTTAATATGTTTTGCGTTCTTACATATTCATGAGTGGAAATTGTGTATTTCCCTTTTTGGGGAAAATTAATTCAAGAATAAATAGTGTGTTACTTGTTTATGATTTTAACTTATGCTTCGATGGCCAATCATTTTACTCTATTTCTTGGAAAGAAATCGATTGTGCTTAAATTCTTCATATTCAATGAACATAAAGTTGTGATTTTCGGAATATTATATATGTTGATATTTGTGATGACGATCCATGAAAGTACATAAATGAAAGTGTAGAATATGAAATACGGCCATTGCGCCATGAATGAAGAATGTATGGCCAAGGGAGACAATGAAATAATGATGTTGTAAGTGGATGAAAATGCCAATGAGGCTATAAATGGTGTGAAAGGTTATAAGGTAAATACATTGTATTATTGTTTCCTCTGTATGCAAATCAATAATGTTTTTGGGAGTATCGTTAGCCACCGAAGAAGGGTAGGTACTACCTAACCCCGAAACTACATGTGCCGGTGTAAGAGTGATTGAGGGGAAAATCTCCGTATTGATATGATAAAATTATTCCCCTTAATTGGTATGGGATTGATGTGATGATATTATTCCCCTTATTTGGGATGAGATGATTGATATAAAAGGATGATGTCGATCTACATGGCAATGCGGTGAGATAGCCTAGACGATCGGATCGTGATCGTACACCATGCCGCACACATGGTGGTGATTGTGCTGGAAATTGTAATTGCAATTGTGATTATGGTTGATGTCTCGGATGAGATGGACTAGCCGGTTGGGTCGTGATCGGACTCCGTGCTGAAAGTACGGTGGTATTGGTATCGTGAACATCGGTGTTGTGAACTGTGATATTGTGAACAGTTGTATATCGGTGCTGAAGATCTCCCAACCATAAATAATATTATCTTCGTATTTTGAAAATTAATATGTTTTAACTTGGAAATTGGATATCATTGATTGTTGATTGTTTTTTCCATGGTTTTTCCTTTTATGTTGGCATTCTATTTTGAAAGTGGACAATTAGCTTTACATACTAATACTATTCCATATGTACTAACGTCCTTTTTGCCGAGGGCGCTGCATCTTCAATGGTTACAGGTGGTTCATCAGCGGGCAGTTTTGGTCCTCGTTAGCAGTCACTCTCTATTTAGCAGGTTTTGGTGAGCCCTACTCTATTCTGAGCCTGATGTCATTTGAGTTGTACATTGTGTTTTAAGGTATAGCCGGGGCCTTGTTGCCGGCACTTTCATACTACTCTTTTTTTGTACTTAGAGGCTCCATAGAAAGGTTGTGGGTGGTATTCGATGTTGGGAATTGAACTAGAAATGTTGGTATTTGGCAAACATATTTTTTTATTATATCTATAAACTTGTAATATTTCGAAAATTATGAATGAAGCTACTAATGAAAATGTAATGGGAGTTGTTAAATGAAATCTTTTAATAAGAAGTTCATGGACTTCAGTTGCAGCTGAATGGATTATGAAAATCCACTAGTTAGAATTCCATTAATTCAAACCAGTCAATTTCTCGAAAAACTCATCTAGGATAGAAAATCCCAATCTTCCCTCATGCACTCACTGTGAAAAATTTGGTCATATATCTTACCATGGCAGGTTTAGAAATAAAGGAGTGAAACCCCTGGTTATTCTAATCCTCCCTCACGCTTCTACTATGGAAAGTCTTGTCACATATCTAATAACTGCATGAGTAAAAGTAATAGAGGTTGGATTTGGCGACCTAAGGCAGCAAATAAGGCAAACAACCAAAAAACTAACCAATTAGGACCCAATCATGCTTGGGTACCTGAGAATAAGTAATTTGTTTTTTCAATAACACCGCAAGAAAAATCGAAAAGAAAAATGGTACCTTGACAGCACGTGTTCCGGACACATGACATGTGACAAATAACTTTTCAAATCAGTCACTAAGCTTGATGGTGGATCAGTCACCTTCAGAGACAAATCAAAAGGGAATGTAATTGGAGTTGGAAAAGTCTTATCTCGTGGACGAACATCGATACAGTCTGCTCAGTATCAGTCAATTATGTAATAGCGACTATGAGATTCATTTTAAAAAATATGGGTGGATTATCGAAGATGAAGAAGGTAAAATTATTCTATCTGGAAGTAGAGATACAAATGTTTACACTCTTAGTGATATTGATGTCATGTCGAATTAGCTATATCTAATATCCATAATTGATGATCCTTGGGTTTGGCATAGAAAACTAGGCCATGCTAGCATGCACACTATCCAAAAACCTTCTAAACAGTATGTTATAATTGGTCTTCCAAAACTAGATTTTTAAAAAATTATATTTGTGATGCATGTCAATTAGGAAAACAAACAAGATCCTCTTTCAAAATCAAGGATATTGTGTCAGCTACAAAACCACTTCAATTGTTGCACATAGATCTCTCTAGACCAACCAGGAGGGCTAGCATTGGTGGTAGAAAATATACTTTTGTTATAGTAGATGATTGTTTTTGATTTACCTGGGTTATTTTATTAAGTCATAAAGATGAAGCTCTAAGGAACATTGAACTCTTTTAGAAAATGGTTCAGCAAGAAAAGGGGTACTACATCACTTTCATAATAAGTGATCATGGAGGAGAATTTGAAAGTAGAGCATTCAATAATTTTCGCAATGACCAAGCAATCTCCCACAACTTCTCATCCCCCGGATCTCCACAACAAAATGGAGTAGTGGAACGCACTAACATAACTCTCCAAAATATGGCTAGCGTCGTGATTATAGAAAACTCACTTCCACACCATTTCTGGGCTGAAGCAGTAAGCACAACATGCCGCATCATTAACAGGTGCTTGCTAAGACCTATTCTCAAAAAGACTTCCTACGAATTGTGGAAGGAAAAAGACCCAACATAAGTTATTTTCATCCATTTTGATGCAAATACTTCATTTACAACAACAAAAAGGACAATCCCGGTATGTTTGATCCAAAAAGAGACGAAGGTATTTTTTTTGGATACTCTCCTTCAAGTAGAACCTATAGAGGTTATAATAAACGTACTTTATCCATTGAAGAATCTGCTCATGTTGTGTTTGTTGATACAAAAATATTCTTCGAGGAATGACAAATATCACGATGATAAGGAAATTTCCATAGTTCCAAAGTCTATTCAAGCAGTTGAGGCTACTCATGAAGAAGTCAAAAATCATCAAACTTTAGTCGACAAATAGTCACACTAAAATAGTACAATTAAAGCATCGCGTGAGTCTACGTCTATCGGACAAAATAAGGAATTCTAGCACACGCACGGACATTTGTCACCTTATACGTGCGTAGCTTCCACAAGATTTAGCACACAATAAATATAATACCTACGGGGTAAATTTCCCCTTCACAAGGTTAGATAGAAGACTTATCTCGCTTCAAAGTTCCATAATCAGCTTCAATGCCTCACTGACTCCTCAAACTGATGCCCATCGATCCGAAACTTGTCAAACAACATGCAAACCAATAAAAATATACTCCAATACTCATAATTAATAAATTGATATCAATTCCCAACTCCGCTCGAAAAGTCAACAAAGTCAACCCTCTAGCTCACATGCTCGGATTCCAAAATATTTTGAAGAAAACTTTACCCATAATACCATAAACTCAAATGCATAATTTAGTCTCAATTCCATATCAAATTTCGTGATCAAAATATAAAAATACCGAATTTTAGGTTTTCTCCTAAAATCCCATAATTTCCATAAATTCGCTTATTTAAATCCACATGTAAACCATGTATTAAACTCACAAGGTGTAGAAATTACTTATCTCAAAATTGACGATGAAAATAGCGGTCCAAAATCGCGGCTCCCATGGAAAAAATGAGGTAAAAATGAGCCAAACCCTCAACTTAAAAAAAGTTTGCCCAGAATTCCCCTCTTCGCGATCACGGAAATACCCTTGCGATCGCGAAGGTCAAAAGTCCAGCTGCCAAAAATCCTCCTTCGCGTTTGCAGTTGACATCCCACGTTTGCGATGCCTCCAAGTCCCACTGCTTCACGTTCGCGATCCTCGAGCCGCATTCGCGAAGGCTTAGTGCCTCCATGCCCCAGCTCACCTTCCTGCTTCGTGTTCGAGATGCCTAGTCGCATTCGCATAGAGAACCTCAGCCTCATTTACGCGTTCGCGATGCACAAATTCCTTTCTAGCTCCAACTTCTCTTCGCGATCGCGTCCCTTCAACCGCGATCGCGATGCTTACCAAGAACACCAAAAACCAGCAATCACAAAACAAAAGAAAATATTCTGAAACCATCCTAAAACACACATGAGGCGCCCCAAGACCCCGTCCATTTACATCAACAAGTCCCAAAACATGACACGAACCTGCTCGAGGCCTCAAATCACACCAAACAACATCAAAACTATGAATCAACGATTGAAACCTTTCTTTAAACTTTCAACTTTTACAATTTGATGAACGCGTCTGAATCATACTTAAACATTCCGGAAAGACGCCAAATTTTGTGTAAAAGTCACAAATCACAATACAAACCTATTCCAAGGCTGAGAATCCCAAACGGAAATCGATAACACCAAAATCCTCTTCCAACCAAACTTAGAAAATTCTAAAAACCTTCAAAATGCCAACTTTCCACAAAAGCGCCAAAATGCTCCCAAACCACCCGATATTCAATCAGAACATATGCCCAAGTTCGAAATCATCATACGATCCTATTGAAACCTTCAAATCTCGATTCTGAGGTCTTTTACACAAAAGTCAAACCTTGGTCAACTCTTCCAACTTTAAGCTTCCAAATTGAGAAGTTTCCTTCTGAATCAACTCCGAACTCCCGAAATTCAATTCCTACCGCACGTACAAGTCATAACAATCAGTAGGGGAAATACTCATCGAGCCAAAAATTCTCATACCCATAAAACACACGTATCTCAACAACATGCATGCCAAGTGCATAATATAACTCTGGGAAGATGGATAGCTTCATGTGCTACAAGGGCCCAAGCACGACTAAGGTGTAATAAATGACCTGCATCTCGAGAGCCATCTTGTTCATATTACACCACAAGCTACACGAGATCACAACACATATAGGAATAATCAAGCCGTTTCACAACACACATGACATAATAGAGTATTACATAGAAGGGTTAACGACAGGAATAACATTCAATGCCCGAAAACTCCTCCATAAGCAATGCTATGTTGAATGAACACATCCGACTTGATATAGAGCATATATTCACATTATATCTACCAACGGACCTCAAGCCGATTCCGATCATTACATACTGGGCCAATAACCTTTCAAGGATCAACAAGGACCGTATCCGTGACACAAACGAGCAGTCGTCCAATTAGAACAAACTCACACAATCCACAACCAAAGGAACAGAGCGCCTCTCAGGCATAAACTCTCCCATTAGTGACGGTACCAAAATCTCCATACCTGATTTCAATCTCTAACACTCAAATGACTAACACGTCATACTTATACGATCTTCCCCCAGGAAATACTCCCACAACCTTTAGCCCAGGTAGTAAAATCTGAACATCAATGGACATTGACCATACTACTTCTATAGTGCTAGCAAAGCATCCGCATTTCAATACCCAACACCTCTTCCACAAACAGACCATCCTCAGGCTGCCCGAAAATAGTGCCATTATACTCCAATCATCTCAAATCCTCCCCCCGCTCTTCTTATCTCGTGACATTGTTATCAAAACCAAACCGCAATCTCGATCCTAATCTTCCAATTTCCATGCCGCCCATTGCACCTAACATGCCTCTACGTGAGGATACAAAAATTACATCATAACCCCCGAAACATTAGTAGGATTAACACTTCATCGGCTCGAAAGCTTTCACTTATTTCAGAAGAACAATTGCCACCCACAACCAATTTTCCATAACTGCAGAAAATGCAAAGCTCAAGTCGCAGTTTAAACCTCCATAACTCTTTCGGGATCCATTCACACATAACCAAGCCATCAGAATCAAATACCTCCAAATCAATTGAATCACACCGGCTATCCAGCCCACACATACAAGCACGAATCACTTGTATAGCCTTACCATACGGAAGGAACTGATTATTTCCACAACCCTGCTCATTCAAACCATTACTAACTAACTGAACTTCTTCGAATTTACTCTTGACTTGCCTTCGAAATAATAGTTCCATGCAAACACATAACCGACCCAAAACTACACTCATCCCGAGTGACCCAAATCACAAGACCAAATATTCTTGATACCCATCAGTCATCTCATATCATCCCCATGCACTCAATGGTATCTCCTGCTGATACACCCGTTCTGGAAGACCTACTGCGAATCCGAAGTTGTTTCTCCAATTTCTTTAACACTACATCGTAGACCCGATGATAACATATAAATTCACTAAGTATTCTTCACACTCTGCTACAAAACCCAGTCCTCAGCCACATAACGAACCCAAAATCCTTAAACATCGCACTTTAATTCTTAAACTCACTAGAACCATTGTTGAAAGTCACACACTTACCTGGTCCCGAATATATAACCAAACTCTAGTGCTCTGCTAGCACATGAACACTTCCAAACAAGCAACTGGATGAATTCTTTTCCTTGCACATCACACCCACAAGAAGCATAAATTCCAAGTCATCCCCAACATCTGCACATGAATCGATAAGGTGAAATGTAACACATATACGTCAGATTCCTTACCCATAATACCCATGATGATTTTCTTCTCTTGGTCATAACTAATCCACCAATGCACTGATAACCAGAAACTGCACTGGCACACAACTACCTAACCAAATCATAGATGGTGGGCTCCCCCATTTAGCTTTACGCTAAAATCACATAGATCCAGACCCCACAACGACGTCTTCTTTCCAGTTACCATGATCCCACATTGTTACTCTGCCAACTTCTCGCAAGCTCTTGTTGCACCAATCATAACACACCCCGAATTATCAGCCATCATCGCATGCTCAACCTCCTAAGGGTCATACCGTCTTCTTCGAGCAACCCAAGCTCACATCACAATACATGCATTCCAAGCTTGGAAAAAAGTAGAACGCTTCGTAAGAACCTCATCAAAACCAAGCAACCGCTAACTTGCTCACAGGAGATAACCCACATATGTAACCTTATATCAACCTCCATCAACGTCATTGCTTTAGTTACATCCATCACGAAATCAACTAATCTCCATGGGTCCACACTAATCCGCCAACCGTCAGAATCCTTTCATTCATTAACATCACCTGAAGATCGAGCAATTTGTTTGAAACTCAAAGTTGTATTGCATCCAAAACAGTGATCGAATACTCACATTTTCCTACATTTCGATCAAGCCCTTCTCGTCACCTTCAAAATTCCTAAGCTCGGAATCCACCTCAGGGATTATTTCCCTTGAACCATCAATACTGGAAATGCCGATTCGATCCTAAAATCGCAAAACACAGCCATCTCTGATAACTTCCTCTTAGGTTCCATATCACAACACCGTGCCCAGAGGAAAATAAATAATGACCAATATGCCGATGAGCCTCAATGCGTTCAATCTAGGACGGCGACACCACAATATTAACAATAATTCTACCAAATTCGAAAATATCAAATATCGACCATAGGCAACCCCAACATCGGGATGAAATGATAGAACACTCCTCCATGAGGCGACTATAATGGTCCTCCCGCATTCGCAGGGAAAAGAATCCTCCACCGCATCTGTAGCATCTTCACAACTCGTCGGCGATCAACTAATAACAAATGCCCGACGTCGCATACGAATGAGTAGGAAGGATCCAAAAGCACAAGCTTCAACGAAATCAAATCGCATGATGAGGCATTAGGGAAGGGAAGCTCTCCTAACATCCATGTAGCCTCTCCAGGATAAGTACAGACGTCTCCGTACTGATCCGCAAGACTCTACTAGGCTTGCTCATGACTCGTAAGATCTAAGTGAACCTAGTGCTCTGATACCAAGCTTTTACGACCCAAAACCCACTATAGGTCTCTATGGGGCCCAACGTCGCCGTTAGGCAAGCCAACGGTGAACTACCAACTCACTTCTTCGTTTTATTATTTTTGAAATCATGAATCTTATTAGATAGAAATATCAATTCTAGAACATCCCAAAACCCAGTGTCACAAGTGCATGAGCGTCTATTAGGAAGTACAATAACAATACACTATCTGTCTGGAAGACAAGATAGACAGGACAAAGTAAATAACAATGATGGAGACACTATGTACTGCGAATCGTATGATGGAACAACTCACCAAAAAGTCCCCTTAGCAGCTGCGCCTACATGCCCTAAATGACCACCAAATCAACTTGCTAGATCATGCACATTTAGTGTAGAAGTGCAATATGTGTACGCAAATCAATGCGTACCTAATAAGTATATATCCTAAACCCGAAGAGGTAGTGACGAGGGGTCGACATTTACACTTACTAGTGGTTCAGTAAATCAAATATAATAAAGTTGACAAGTATGAAACATGATAGGTAAACAATGAGTACAAATATAGGCAAATAATACAATCTACAGCTGAACAATGAACACAAAGTCCTCAATTATCGGATACCTCCTCAAATGGAATACGTAATGGTCAATACCAATCAACAGTCACATCTTAAGGTAGGAAACTCATGAGTACGTGGCTCCTTATCAAGTATTTCACACGATTCTACCGAGGCGAGCCGCCCGATCCTATAAAAGTGTTTCATAGAACTGGCGAGGCGAACAACCCGATCACATAGGAGTGTGATACATAACCCCGCAAAGGCGATCGACTCGATCCCATAAGAATATGATATGTGATATTGCCGAGGCGAACGGCCAGATCCCACAAGAGTGTGATACATAATCCCGTCGAGATGATCGGCCCGATCCCATAAGAATATGATACATGATACTGCCGAGGCGAATGACCCGATCCCATAAGAGTATGAATCTTTTACGGGTCCTTGACCACACTCACGAATATACATGTGTGTTATGGAATTCAAGAGAAACTTTCCGATGAATACACACAACAAGGGAGAAATCCGTAAGAGAAGTATAATTTCTATAGTTAATCAAGTAGCTTGTAAAATATCTAAAATAACGAGTCCATTACTCTACGCGAATCTAGTATTAGGTCATACTGCAAATTAAAGCAATTAAACAGGTAGGAATAACTCAAATAGTACAATTAAAGCATGGCGTGAGTCTAAGTCTACCCGTACATAATTAGGAAATCTAGCATACGCACGGACACTCGTCACTTGATACGTGCATAGCTTCCACAACATGTAGCACATAAACAATATAATACCTATGAGGTAAATTCCCTTTCACAAGATTAGACAGGAGACTTGCCTCGTTTCGAAGTTCCATAACCGGCTCCAATACCTCACTGACACCTCAAATCGATGCCCATCTATCCGAAACTAGTAAAACAACTTGCAAACTAATACAAATATACTCCAATACTCATAACTAATAAATTTAAAACAATTCCCAACTCCGCTCGAAAAGTCAACAAAGTCAACCCTCAGGCCCACGTGTCCGGATTTCGAAACTATTCCATGATAAACCTTACCCATAACACCACAAACTCAAAAAATATATAATTGATTCTCAATTCCATGTTCAATTTTGTGGTCAAAAATAAAACAAATACCGAATTTTAGGTTTTCTCCTAAAATCCCACAATTTTCATAAATTTTGATGTTTAAATCCACATAAAAACATGTAGAAATCACTTACCTCAAGATTGATGACAAAAATGGCACTCCAAAACCTCCCCAAAGTTGGCACCCATGGATGAAATGAGGTCAAAATTAGCCAAACCCCCGATTTAAAACAAGTCTACCCAGAATTCCCCTCGTTGCAATCGCAGAAATACCATCGCGATGGCGAAGGCCAAAAGTCCAGCTGCGAAAAATCCTTCTTCACATTCGCGATTGCCATCCCGCATTCGCGATGCCTCCACGTCCCACTACTTTGCGTTCGCGGTCCTCGGGCTGCATCCGCGAAGGCTTAGTGCCTTCAGGCTCCTGTTCCCCTTCCTTCTTCGCATTCACGATGCCATTCGCGTTCGCGTAAAGCACCTCCACCTCATCTATGCGTTCGCGACTCATTTATCGTGTTCGCGACGCAAAAGCGATCGCGTCCTTTCAACTACGATTGTGATGCTTACCTGGAACACCAGAATCCAACAATGACAAAACCAAGGAAAATGGTCTGAAACCATCCCGAAATACACCCGAGGCCCTCCGAGACCCAGTTCAATAACACCAACAAGTCCCAAAACATGACACAAACCTGCTCGAGACCTCAAATCACACCAAAAAATATCAAAACTATCATTTAAAGATCGAAACCTTTCTTTAAACTTTCAACTTTTAAACTTTGGCGAACGCATCTAAATAGTACTTAAACATTCCATAATTACGCAAAATTTTGCGTACAAGTCACAAATCATGATACGAACCTATTCCAAGGCTCGAAATTCCAAAAGGTCATCGATAACACCATAGTCCTCTTCAAAACAAATTTAGGAAATTCTAAAAACCTTTAAAATACCATCTTTCCATAATAAGTGCCAACATGCTCTCAAGCCAACCGATACTGAACTCGAAGATACGCCCAAATTCAAAATCTTCATATGATCCTATTGGAATCTTCAAATCCCTCTTCCAAGAATGTTTAATTAAAAGTCAAACCTTGGTCAACTCTTCCAACTTAAAGCTTCCGAATTGAGAATTTTCCTACTGAATTAACTCTGAACTTCTTGAAATTCAATTCCAACCACATGTACAAGTCATCAAATATGGAGTGAAGCTATTCAAGGCTTCAAATCGCCAAACGACGCGCTAGAGCTCAAATTGACCGCTCAGGTCATTACACTACTAATCTCTCATATTTTGCAAGTGATCTTATCACTCTTTGCTCCTAAAGTCATATCTAGTACTAATGACAAAACAACATTTTCTTTGATGGGATACACCCTAGTTGAAGGGACTTAGGTTAAGAAAGGGAAAGCCACAAATACTACACCTCAACTCAACATAGTACTGGAGGAGCAGAGTCTGATTTTAGCCAACCTACTTCCTCAGACCAATTGTTGTTAATTCAACAAGGCATTGTAGGTATCAAGGATGTGCTAACTACTATACAGGGACATGGAAAAAATTAGGGATCTGGCCATGGAAACTAGATAGATGTGGCCAGACGAAGAATTAATCTTCAAACTGCAAAGAGACAAAGGATCAGAGCTATGCAGGATGTCACTGAGTGATTAGAAATATTCTTTGTGGAGATTGAGACCTCCTATGAAAACTTTTGTACCAACGTGATCAACACCCTAAAGTATTTCCTTGGATGGAATTGATTATGTGGAATGTTTAAAACTATGACTTCTTCTGTTTTTGTGAAGATTTTATCTTTTGTGGTTGCCTAGGCATATAGTCGACTATGGGCCAACTACGACTGCTTTTGCTTGACTATAACAACTTAACTAATGTATATATAAGTGATGCATGTCTACCCTTTCTTGCTCTATCTATTAATATCTGTGTATCTTCTTTTCCTTATTATTTATTGATGTCATAGGGGGAGAAGAAAAGAGTACAAACACATGTAGATCAGTATATAGAAGAAGCAGCGCAAAGACAAGGGGAGATTTGATGACGAAAAAGCATGTTATGAAATCAAAGCAGAAGGATGGACATTTTGAAAGGTAAGTTTCAACTAATCGATTAACTAAAAGTTTTAACTCTTTGTTTATTGTCAACAAAAAAGGGGGAGACTATTAGGTTTTATATTTTCAAGATGAACAAAACAAGAGTCAAATACACTCTATTAATATTTGTACCGCTTATGCAGGTCAACTATCCAGAGCACAAGAAAGGAAGTTCCTATAATCAGTGCAACGGACTATGAAAGAAAATAAAGGATTCCCAACGATAGAGGTAGACAACTATTCAACAATATCTTTTAGAAGGGGGAAATATATTGACAATGCGAGCCCTACGGAAGTAAATCAGAAGATCCAAATCAGGCATACAGAAGGAGACTACCGAGAATTGAAGGCTTTGAAGTTCAAGATTGTCAAGGAGGATCTGACGAACTAATTGAGTTTGAATCTAGTATTACTTATATGTTGAACTCAAGAGGCATCCCTTGGGTTCTACTCCTAGAATACAATTGCCTCAAAAAGGAAAATCATAATAAAAGATTTTCAAAATCTTAGCACAAGGAATAGAGAGCTTTTTTCAAAAACTATATAAGAAGAGAAGGAAGACGTGGAAGAATTACGTAGATTTCATACAATTTTCATTCTTTCTACTGCTTAGAAAAAATATTGTATTCCTAAGCTTACGAGTGTCTCAAAATATAGAAAGAAAAGAAAGCAAGTGAAAGGTTGTGTGAAGATTACTTGTTGTAATTCATTGGTGGTAAATACGAGAAAAGATACACTCTCATCTGTAACTATTTTATTGAAGATCTAAGCGAACCCTAGTGACCTAAGTAAACTGGATGTAAGTGTAACATCGGTACAAAAAGTAGTATAAAAATCTTTGTTAGCCTCGTGCAATTGAAGGCAATGCTTAGCCTTATGCAATTAGGGAGGCAATGCTTAGCCTCATGCAAGAAAAGGCGACAGGGCTTAGTCTCATGCTATGGAAGTCAATACTTAGCCTTATGCAATTAGGGAGGCAATGCTTAGCCTCATGCAAGAAAAGGCGACAGGGCTTAGTCTCATGCTATGGAAGTCAATACTTAGCCTTATGCAATTAGGGAGGCAATGCTTAGCCTCATGCAAGAAAAGGCGACAGGGCTTAGTCTCATGCTATGGAAGTCAATACTTAGCCTTATGCAATTAGGGAGGCAATGCTTAGCCTCATGCAAGAAAAGGCGACAGGGCTTAGTCTCATGCTATGGAAGTCAATACTTAGCCTTATGCAATTAGGGAGGCAATGCTTAGCCTCATGCAAGAAAAGGCGACAGGGCTTAGTCTCATGCTATGGAAGTCAATACTTAGCCTTATGCAATTAGGGAGGCAATGCTTAGCCTCATGCAAGAAAAGGCGACAGGGCTTAGTCTCATGCTATGGAAGTCAATACTTAGCCTTATGCAATTAGGGAGGCAATGCTTAGCCTCATGCAAGAAAAGGCGACAGGGCTTAGTCTCATGCTATGGAAGTCAATACTTAGCCTTATGCAATTAGGGAGGCAATGCTTAGCCTCATGCAAGAAAAGGCGACAGGGCTTAGTCTCATGCTATGGAAGTCAATACTTAGCCTTATGCAATTAGGGAGGCAATGCTTAGCCTCATGCAAGAAAAGGCGACAGGGCTTAGTCTCATGCTATGGAAGTCAATACTTAGCCTTATGCAATTAGGGAGGCAATGCTTAGCCTCATGCAAGAAAAGGAGACAGGGCTTAGTCTCATGCAATGGAAGTCAATGCTTAGACTTATGCAATTAGGGTGGCAATGCATAGCCTCATGCAAGAAAAGGATACAAGGCTTAGTCTCATGCAATGGAAGGCAATTCTTAGCCTTATGCAATTGAGAAGGCAGGGCTTAGCCTCATGCAAAATAGGAGACAATGCTTAGTCTCATGCAAATAAAGGAAATGCTTATCCTTATGCAACGAAAACACAATGAGTGATAGCAGAGTATTTCTTAGGTGCAAACGCGTTTGCGTTTGGCAATCTTATCATTACGAAGATAACGATTTTGATGTGTGTGCCTATTCCTTGTTCCTGTAACCAAAGAAAAATCGTGAATTTTGCGGGGAAGGTTGGTTCGTGCTTTCACCTTCTTGCTTTGATCTTGCTCTTGCTTTGAGATCCTGTTCGAGTTATCCTGGGTAGCATCTGGCTATTTATAAAATAAAGTTTTCGAGAAAACATGCATGCATTTGATGAATGTAGTCAATAGTAGTTTGCAATAGCAAGTAAGTTAGATGAACCAAGGACTGTGACACTTTTAGAGACATTGCGACTTCCTTGCATTTAGAATTTTGAGGGTCCTCCTCAAAATTCTGCTCCAGTTCAATAAGCAATTCTTTGATCGTACTGCACGTGACGAAGTTGGCTGGACTTGCTCTAGCATTTCGAGGGTCCTCCTTAAAATTCTGCCCCAGTTTTCTGACCATGGTAAAAATGAAGATTTTATTGAGTTGTGATTAAACCCATAGGGCTGCCTACATATCCCCTCTTAAATGGGAATCAGTTCAAGCATAGTTCAATTATATCAGATGAAGAAATGCAAACTATCTAAACATAGTATCTCTTGACTGCACGTGTGTTGATAGGTTTTGGCCAAACTTCTCCGTCCATCTCTGCAAGTATGAGCGCTCCTCCTATTAGTACTCTTCAAGAACCGGACGTACTCTGCTTCTCTGATGGTGATAGGTGAATGCTTACACGTGTTTCATTGACTGTTTCGGAGTCTCCCAAATTAACTATTTGGGTCTCATCTAAATTGGACTTAGGCTTGTTTTCAAAGATTTCCACTTCTCTGACAATTTTCTCGGGTATTATATCCTCCTCCAAATCCTCTAAATCATTATCCTTATGTTGCGTTGTCTCATTACATGTCACAGTCGTAAGTTCATCGGGATATGTAATAATAATGTTGTAGAGAAAAACATAAAGAATAATAATAAATACTAAAAATAACAATGCATTAAATAAATCTTGAAAACGTCAAACAAATACAGCTCGATGACCCGAGTAATTATTTCAAACAAAACATGCTTATAACAAAATACTGAAAATGTCTTAAATGCTAAGTACTCACGAGAGGTATAAGGTTCAAATAGATGGTCAATTCAATCAAATGGATAATGCTTGTAATGTGGTTGCCAAAGAAACATGATTACAGGCTCAACGGGATTAACTAAGATACATAACAATTAGGTGGGTAAAAGCATATAACTGGCTCAACAAAGAAATGCCCAATCACTTTCAAGACTGCATAAAATTACTATTTCGCTTTGAAAACACACGAAGCAAGTTCTAGACATTAAATGCAATGCACAGAATAACATAAAACCCCACACACACCTGGAACATAACTCACTCAAGATTGGATTATCACGACACTCTAGTCAAAGCAGTTAAGCAAAGTTAATATCATACAATTTAAGATACTTATACAAGAGTCAAAAACTATGCCTAAGCGTCACACTAAAGTACTTACTATTCTCAAGGTATAATAAAATCAAGAGATATTGCCTTCAACTCAAAACCATAGCACAAGGTTTCCTAGTCTAAAAACATACTAACTTCACTTGTTCAAACAAAACCATTGGAAAAGAATCGCGGCATAAAGAAAAATCAAAGGGGAATTATTACACTACCTACAAAAAAAAAAAAAAAATCTTTACCTTCCGACTTTAGTCCCTAAAAAAACCTGTCGATGATATCCATCACCGGGAAAACTCAAAAATTTTAAAATGTTTTAAAATTTTTATGTTTTCTTAAATTTGTTTTCTATCTCTAACTACTAAAACAACAAAAACTAAAACTAATATACATGCAAACAACATATCCCCCACCCCACACTTTAAGTTGTGGGACGTTTCCATGACACACAATTAAAAAGCATAAGGTCAAGGAAACTACCCTGAACATCTAGTCGGGGTCTGAGTCGAAGTCGGGCTCCATTCTTTTCCTTCAAACTAGTGCACACATCCATGCCGACAACTTCTTCTCAGCCTTTTTGGGGTACACACCACACTTATCTTTCTCACTCAGTGCAGCCTTCTATTTTGAGCCTTTCATTTTCCACTCAGCACTCACGATATTGGCACCGACCTTATCTCTCCAATCTCCTTCTCTAGTTTTCTAAAAATAGAGAGAGGCATTAGATTAATTGAGGCATCATAATCACATAGAGACTTATCAAAAGTAATAGAGCCTAAAGAGCAAGGTATAGTAAAACTCCCTGGATCTCTACACTTTTGTGGGAGTTTTGTTTTGCAATATTGCGTTGCAATGCTCTGTGAGCTTCACCAATGAAGTCTTCTCTATCTTCCTCTTCGTTGTTAGGATTTCCTTCAAGAATTTAGCATAGGCAGACATTTGTGAGAGAACTTTTGTGAATGGCAAATTTACAGGAACCTATTTCAGCACATCCAGAAACCTCCCAAATTGTTTGTCCAGCTTTGCTATACTTTGTTTTTTGGGGAAAGGAAAAGCAGGCATATTCTTGCTCTCCTCATGTTCCTCTCTTCTTGATTTGTCTTTCTTCTTATTCTTCTCCGTTTTCATCGGGCCTTTCTTCTTTTTATCAATATCATTCTTCAGATGCTCCCCACTTTCTATTTCAAGTATCATATCCTTTTGGATCGGGGTGGGATCTTTCAACACTTGCCCACTTCTTAAGGTTACAACATTCACTGTTTCTTTGGTATTCTTTTCAGTGTCAGTGGGGAGAGTTCCTGGAACCCTCTCAGATAATATTGTTGCAAGCTTTCCCACTTGTATCTCCAGGTTTCAAAGACAAGCACCCAATTCTTTGATAGCTCCTCCATGAGCGTCCAGCCTCACCCGTTCTTGATAATGAAAGCCTTCATTAGATCCTCTAGACTAGGTTGCATAGGCTGTTGGGGCTGAAGTTGATGCCTCTGCTGATTTTGGTATACTGGAGCTCCTTGTCCATGCGGCCTAGAGTTATTTTGTTGCCAAGCATTCGCAATACCTTTAGGTGAAATCCATGAAATATCGGGGTACAACAGACCCATTGCATTGAAATTGTAGCTCCCCACAGCATTTACTTCCTCAGTTGCGGCTTGACACTCATGAGTAGGGTATCCTCTTCCACATATATCACAAGCTGCGTGAGACTCACTTTGTATCGAGGCTAAGGTTAGCTTCCTTATCGCTTTGGCCATAGCATCCAGTTGTACCCGCACAGATGTGTTAGCATCAACCTGGTGAACACCAGTTGATCCTATTCTTTCAGCACTCTCAGAGGGCCATTGATTTGCATCTTCAGATAACTCATCAAAAATTGTAACTATCTCCTCTGGAGTCTTCTTCATCAACGGGCCTCCAGCTGCATTGCTCAATATTCTACATGAGGCATGTGCCAATCCATCCCAAAAGACCTGGAGTTACATCCAGAGTTCAATTCCGCTATATTGACACTTTCGAACATTCTCCTTAAACCTCTTCCATGCTTCAAAAACAGTTTCAATATCTTTCTGGTAGAAGTTTTGGATTTCTTTTCTAAACTTGCCCGTTTTAGCTGAGGAGAAAAATTTATCAAGGAATTTTCTAGTCATCTCCTCCCATGTTCTAATCGATTGCATGGGAAAGCTTCAAAGCCACTGCTTTGCATCATCTTTTAGGGTGAAGGGGAATTCCCTTAAGTATACTGCATCTTGTGACACACCATTATATTGAAAGGTGTTCATAATCTCCTCGAAGTCCGTCAAATGTGTATTTGGATCTTCGTTTGGCTTTCCTCTTAAGACATAGCAATTCTGAAGGGTTTGAAGCAACCCTTGCTTTAATTCAAAGTTGTTTGTTGCAATTGGAGCGGTCTCACAGTTGATAAACCTTGATTGTAGACCGGTCTAGCATAATCGCCAAGTGGGCTCCTAGGCATGGGAGCTATATTTTCGAACTGGTCTGCACCCAAGGGTTGCTTTTTAGCAATTCTCTGACCCTTCTCTTCTTCATAGATAATCTATGCATCTCTAATAGCTGCTTCCTCAACATCCCGTGCAGCTTGTTCTCGTCGTTGGGTTGCTTCTCTCGCAGCCAAATCTACATTATCCTCACCGATTCCAGCCATAGTTTCTTTGGTCGAGGATTACCCAACCTTTTTTTATGTCTAGTTGATATTTCTTACACAAGTCTAAAAACACCGTACGAATTCGCTCGCACGATCAAATCATCGAAATAACATCTAGAATCATGAATCGGACGCCAAAATCCATGAATTAAATCATGAAACTCAAGAACTTTTAGAAACACTTTCGCGAGTCTGATTCCTATCAAATCAGCTCGGAATGATGCCAAATTTTGCATACAAGTCATAAATCACCATACGGAACTATGCCCATGCATGGAATCCCAAACTGACCTCGATAACTCCAAAATCTACTCCAAAACAAACTTAAAGAACTTGAAAACCCTTCAATGTGCCAACATTCAATATTAAGGGCCGAAACGCTCTTGGGTCATCCGAAACCCGATTCGAACATACGCCCAAGTCCAAAATCATCATACGAACCTATTGAGGCCGTCAAATCCCGGTTCCGAGGTTGTTTATTAAAAACATTGACTCAAGTCAAACGTAACCATTTTAAGCCAATATTAAGGAACTAAGTGTTCCGATTTCAACCCTCACCCTTCCAAACCCAAACTAACTGTCCCCGCAAGTCATAAAACTGTAAAAGCATATATGGGGATTCTTAATTAGGGGAACGAGGATCTAAAAAAGCAAAATGACCTGTCGGGTCGTTACATTCTCCACCTATTAAATATATGATCGTCCTCAAACGGGTCTAAGATCATACATGGAGTGCCGAATATGTGTGGGTATCTTCTCCGCATGTCCTCCTCGGTCTCCCAAGTCGCCTCCTCGACTGGTTGACCCCTCCACTGAACCTTAACCGCAGAAATCTTCTTGGACCTCAACTGGCGAACCTGCCTATCAACCAACCACTCTGACTGCCCATCGGTGTGCATATCCTTTGGGCATCTTCTGAGCATATCCTCCATGATCTGAATAGTCCACTCCGACTGCCCATCGGTCTGCAAATGAAAGGCTATGCTAAGCTCTACCCGGATCCCCAATTCGCTCTGTACTGCCATCCAAAAATGCAAAGTAAACTGAGGGCCTCTATTTGATATGACAGAGACAGGCATACCATTTAACCGAACAATCTCCTGAATGCAAATCTGGGCCAATCTCTCTAAAGAATATGTAGTCAAAATAGGAATGAAGTGTGCTGACTTGGTCAACCTGTCGACAATGACCCAAACTGCACAAACTTCATCAAGGTCCACGGCAACCCAACTACGAAGTCCATAGTGATGTGCTCCCACTTCCACTCGGGTATAACCATATGTTGAAGTAGGCCACCTGGCCTCTGATGCTCATACTTAACCTGCTGGCAATTCAGGCACCTTACTATATACTCAACTATGTCCTTATTCATCCTCCGCTACCAATAATGCTACCACAGGTCACTATACATCTTCGTAGAACCTAGATGAATAGAATACCGAGAGCTGTGTGCCTCCTCTAGAATCTTTTCCCTCAATCCATCAACATTAGGAACACATAGACGACCCTGGAGTCACATAACACCATCCTCGCCAATAGTAACCTCTTTGGCACCACCCTGTAGTATCGTCTCTCTAAGAACCAACAAGTGCGAATCATCGAACTGACAAGCCTTGATCTGCTCGAATAATGAAGACTGAGCGACAACGCATGCAAGAACTCGGTTGGGCTCTGAAATATCCAACCTCATAAGTCTGTTAGCCAGGGACTGAATGTCCAAAGCTAATGGCCTCTCTTGTGCTGAAATGAATGCCAAACTTCCCATACTTTCCGCTTTTTTGCTCAAGGCAACCACAACCACATTCACCTTACCCGGTTGATAAAGGATGGTAATATCATAATCTTTTACTAACTCAATCCACCTGCGCTGCCTCAAGTTGAGATCCTTCTACTTGAACAAATGCTGCAAGCTATGATGATCGGTGTAAACCTCACAGGACACCCCATAAAGATAATGCCTCCAGAACTTGAGAGCATGAACTATCGCGGCCAACTTCAAATAGTGTATAGGGTAATTCTTCTCCTGGGGCTTCAGATGGTGTGAAGCATATGTAATAACTTGCCCCTCCTGCATCAATACACACCATAATCCAACACGTGAAGCATCGAAACACGTAGTATAGATCCCCGATCCGGAAGGCAACACTAACACCGGTGCTGAAGTCAATGTGGTCTTGAGCTTCTGGAAGCTCGCCTCGCAATCATCTGACCATCAGAATGAAGCACCCTTCTGGCTCAATCTATTCAAAGTATTGCAGTAGATGAGAATCTCTCCACAAATCGGTGATAATAACATGCTAACCCCAAGAAGCTTCTGATCTTCGTCGCTGTGGTAGGACAAGGCCAACTCAAGAATGCTACAGAATCTAACTAGAACTCACACTTGGAGAACTTAGCATATAACTTCTGTTCCCACAAAATCTGAAGCACCACTCTCAAATGCTGCTCATGCTCCTACATGCTACGCGAGTAAATCAATATGTCATCAATGAAGACAATGACAAACGAGCCAATATATGGCCTGAATACCTGGTTCATCAAATCCATAAATATCGCCGGGGCATTGGTAAACTGAAGAACATCACTAGAAACTCATAGTGGCCATATCTAGTGCGGAAAGCCGTCTTCACACCATCTGAATAAAGAATCTTCAGCTAATGATACCTCGATCTCAAGTCGATCTTAGAGAACACTCTGGCACCCTGCAACTAGTCAAACAGATCATCAATACACGGCAACGGGTACTTGTTATTAATGGTAACTTTGTTCAACTGGCGGGTATCAATGCACATCCATATAGTCCCATCCTTATTTTTCACAAACAAGACCGATGCACCCCAAGATGACACACTCGGTCTGGCGAACCCCTTTGCTAACAACTCCTCAAGTTTCTCTATCAACTCCTTCAACTCTCTCGGAGCCATGCAGTAGGGTGGAATAGAGATAGGCTGGGTACCTGGAGCCAAATCAATACAGAAATCGACATCATGATCTAGTGGCATGCCTGGTAGATCAGATGGAAACATACCGGAGAACTCCCACATCATGGGCACTGAATCAATCATTGGAGTCTCTGCGACAGTATCCTGAACATAAGCTAGATAAGCCAAACAACCCTTCTCGACCATGTGTCGCGCCTTCAGGAAAGAGATAACCCAACTAGATGCCCTGACAGACGAACCATTCCACTCTAATCTAGGAAACTCTGACATTTCTAAGGTAACAGTCTTGGCATGGCAATCAAGGACGCCGTGATATGGAGACAACCAGTCCATGCCCAGGATGACCTCAAACTCGGTCATATCAAGCAACAGAAGATCCGCTCTAGTCTCATAACCACAGAATGTCACAATACATGATCGATAGATTCGATCCACAATAATAAATCACCCACTGGCGTGGACACATATACAAGAGTACTCAAGGACTCATGAGGAACACCCAGAAAGTGAGCAAACAGAGCTGAAACATAGGAATATGTAGACCCTAGATAAAATAGTACCGAAGCATCCCTACCGCATACGAAAATAATTCATGTGATCATAACATCTGAGGCTACTACCCTTGGTTTGGTAGGAAAAGTATAGAACCTAGCTGGAGCGCCACCTGACTAGCCTCCACCTCTAGGACGACCCCTACCCACTTGCCCTCCGCCTCTAGGCGACCGGACGGTTTGTGTGGCAGCTAGTGCTACAATCATAGGCTGCTGACCCTGCTGTGCTGCCTTGCCCCGAAGCCTGAGAAAGAACCTCCTCACATGACCAAGATCCCCACACCCAAAGAAACCTTTTGGGTGACCTGAAGTCTGTCCCTGATGGCCAAAATGTCCACTGGAGTAACCCTGAATAGCTGGTAGATGGTAAAATTCCAGATA
Source organism: Nicotiana otophora (assembly GCA_000715115.1). Classification (NCBI taxonomy): domain Eukaryota; kingdom Viridiplantae; phylum Streptophyta; class Magnoliopsida; order Solanales; family Solanaceae; genus Nicotiana; species Nicotiana otophora. The sequence continues at coordinate 47,350 of AWOL01S0013918.1, forward strand.
AACTTTGGGTCAATAAATGAATTATAACCCCTCATTTCATAAAAATAATACTATCAAGTGTATTCGAGCTCAAGCATTAACACGCATGATTTGTGTCGAGGTCGTACGACCCGATCCAGAATAATATGTACCCTGCCGAGGGTCGAGTAGCATGAAATCATAGAGGCATCTATTATACTACAGATGCGTTCGGCCCGCTCCACAAGAAGAGAGAATACTCTATGAACATTCGATTTAAAAGTTATCCCAAGACTAAAATACCAGGAAGCACAATTTCTATTAACAGTCAAGTAACCCGCCAAAACTCAAAGTAAGTGAAATTCGGCCTTTACGAATCCTTTATCAAGTTTCAATATAATTTAGGCACTTACATTAACAAGTATAGTACAAACAATACAAGTATTTTATGATTTGGATCCTAAAACTACCCGGACTTAAGCATGATTAGTAGATACGCACGGACTCTCGTCACCTCGTGCATACGTATCCCCCATAATCAGAAGCAAATAGTAATTTAAAATACCTATGGGGTAAATTTTCTCTTACAAGGCTAGGCAAGAGAATTACCTCGTCTCAAAGTTCACTTTCCGACCCATATATTTTCTCTAAAGCCTCAACTTGGTGCCGAACATTGTGAAGCTAGCCAAGTGTTATATAAATTAATCAATACACGCTCACAAGTTCATAATTTAGCTATTAGGGTGATTATTCAACACAAATTGGAAGATTCATAAAATTCACCCCTGGGCCCACGTGCCCGGATTCTGCAAATGTTTGAACATTAATATTATCCATATTCTCATGAACTCAAATATATGATTTTTACTTAATTCCATAATTGATTTCGTGGTCAAATCTCATTTTTACCAAAACCATAGGTTTTTTCACAAATCCCATTTAATTTCACAAGTTTTCCATGTTAAATCTACCTATGATTCGCGTATTTCGCTAAAGAATTGATAGAGATCTGCTACCTCTTGATGTTGATGAAATCCCTCCATAAAATTCTCTAAAACTCGCCTAAGACCGAGTGGGAAATGACGGAAATGAAGCTAAGTCCCGTAATACAAAGCCCTTGCCCCAGTCGCAAATGTTGCATTTGTGACATCTGGTTCGCAATTGCAAAGGTCGCAAATGAGACAAAGGTGTCGCAAAATGCGAAGCTTGACCAACTTTGTGATAACTACACATGCTGGTATAAGTCAATTAAAATGAAAACAGGTCACTACTCAGTGAAAAATCGGGTTTTAAAATAAATGGACCGTATACGCACTCATCACCTCACGTACACGACACTCATATATAACAACAACACCAAGTCCTAAGTGGATTCCTCCCCCTTCCCTCCCCCCCCCCCCC
>AWOL01S0013918.1:50470-76005 GCA_000715115.1 Nicotiana otophora
CCCCTCCCCCCCCCCCCCCCCCATACAAGGTTAGACAAGTCACTTACCTTAAACCAAGCTCAATCAATCAGTAAGAAGGCCCTTTCCACGAATATCTGACTCTAAATGGCCCAAATCCGAAAGATTCCTCTGCAAATCTCCCAAATTATCGCCCAAATACGAGCTCTCAAAGTCCCAAATATGAAAATGCGACCAAACCCTCGAAATTTCCTCTTTTCTGCCAAGCGATCTCGCACCTGCGGACCACCAGTCGCACCTGCGATGCCGCACCTGCGAAATTTCTATCGCAAGTGTGAAAATGGCTTAAGGTGACTAGGACCGCTTCCACAATCAGGTGGTCGCACCTGCGTGTGCGCACCTGCAGATAGTGGTCCGCTTCTGTGGTCTCCCCTTCCAGCTCACTCTCTGCATCTATGTTCAAGCTTCCGCAGAAGCGACTCCGCTCTTGTGGTCTTCATGTCGCACCAGCGACCCCAGGACAAACTCTTCCAGCCCGTATCTGCGATCCTCATCTCGCACGTGCGAGTCCGCACCTGCGGTCACCCTACCGCAGGTGCTACAACACAAGAAACCAGAAACTTCAGCAATTTGTATAAGTCCAAATTCAATCCGTTAAGCATCCGTAACACACCCGAGGCCCCCGGGACCTCAACCAAACATACCAACCAGTCCTATAACATCATACATACTTAGTCAAGCCCTTAAATCACATTAAACAACGCTCAAAATACGAATTACACATCGATTCTAGCCTAATGAACTTCAAAGTTTCAAACATCAACATTCGACGCCGATCCCAGGCCAAACGCTTGGCACGTTGGCCGTATTTCATACCTCACATTCATCTCTTTCACTTTCAAACATTATCACAAATCATTAGCAACAGAGCATTTCTAATCAATACTTTAAGTCCACATATTGTGCAAATAAGAATGTTAAACACATTGAGATTTCTCATACAATTTGACATAGTAGCCTTCATTTGAATCACGACTTAAAGATATAACATTTGGATAGCAATGAAGGATTTACTATAGCAATTAAACATATCCAAGTACAGCCGAACAAAATACTATCCGACATAATTGGCAATGAAAACCAATTAAAAAATGGGCATGAAATTAGTATAATCAAACAATACTCAATCTATCCAAACAAACCCACAGATAAACACCAAATAGCATGATTAAGAAATAGCTTAAAAGAGTTAAAACAGAATCTCTATCTTTTTATAGCTTAAAGGATTCAAAACCGCACAGTTCTATATTCCATACCAAACATAAAAGAAATGAACTTCACCATGAGCTTAGCAAACAATTTTCATGGGACAGAAGAAAAAAATAATAATATCCAAAGCTAGCAACATAGTGAGAAGGCAGAAATCAGACCTCTGTATTAAATGAATTGAGTCGAAAATACAAGCTTAGCAATTAGGCAATTCCGGACCGGAGCTTTCGCCGGTGACTACGAACGGAGCCGGTGACCGGAAACCTCAATGGCAACTTCGAACTCCACTTTCACCGTTACTGTTTTATGTAGAATGGAGAAGTTCTTTTAAGGTGTTTCCCGACTGGTTTAGAGCGGCAGTTTGGTGATTGCTATTTGGTATTTTTGATGATTTTCCTTCTTCTAAAATCTCCTCTATTTTGTTCTCGTTCCTCTAAATCTCATTCCCCTTCTTCTTGATTTGTGAAATGTCACTTATAGATATGTATGTGTTGTCCGCTTTTTCATTTTGTTTTTAGAAGTGGGGATATGGGGAAGAATTTTATGAGAGGAGACGTGAGTGTGTGCATAATTATGGTATGATATATTAGGGAGTAAAAGTGGAGATAGTGAGGAAGTTGGGGAAACGGGGACTTTGGGAGGAGCAGATCGTGGGGCTTTGTTGGGATTTATTTTCCTTTTTTTTCCTTATTTTGTTACTTTTTGTTTAACTTTTCGTTAGTTACTTTTATTAAATAACTTTTTGCCCCCTTTGTTTTTTTTAAAATGAAGACAAGAGAAAGTAAAATATTTATATTATAACTACCATAGCTTGCATTTAAAATACTTATTAGAAGAAACTAAATATTTTTTATAAATTTTCTTTTTCTCTTTGCAAATAGAAATAAATTTTGTACCATAAGTATGTGAATTTGTTTTTTGTAATGTTAAAAATAACCTATTAAAAGTAAAATAAAAGCGTAAAATATCATGATTAAACCTAAAATAAATATTTACACTAAAATAGTATGGAATTTGGATGTGGTCAAAAATTAGTTGTTCACAACTACTGCTTCCAAAAATATTATTGCTGAGCTCAACAAAGGGTTGAAACTCATTGACGATCACTATGAAACCTAGAGTTTGAAAGTACAATATGTGCTAGAGAAGTAAGAGGCTCTGGAGGCCATTAACAATGTCTTGAATGAGCCTGAGGAAGGCAACACTGCTTAGCATAGGCATGAGCGTGAATCCTATGACAGTTGGAAGAAAAACAAACTCCACTACTGTAACGACCCGACTGGTTATTTTGTGTATTTTCACCCCGTTTCCCCTTTTGATACTTCACACATGTGTAATCTTTGCTTTATAACTTGCGGTTTGATTTGTTTTATTCCGGAAAGGGTTCGGATTGATTTGGACCCTTTGGTTCATGGTTAAGAAGCCTAAGTTAGAAATATTCACCAAAATTTGACTTTTGTGAAAACGATCCTGCAAAGGTATTTTGATGGCACCGATAGATTCGTATCGTGATTTTGGACTTGGACGTATTCCCATAACCGAATTTGGGGGTCTGTAGGTTGGTTTGTGTTATTTTACCGAAAGTTGACAATTTGAGGTTTAGAAGATTTTCCAAGTTTGATCGTAGGATGACTTTTGGGTATTGGTTTCGAAATTCGGTACTGGGACTTGGAATAGGTCCGTTAGGTTATTTAGAACGTATCTGCAAAATTTGGTGTCATTTGGAGTTGATTTGATAGGATTCGGACTCTTGGTTGCAATTCTAGTGGTTCTTGAGCTTTTCTTTGAAATTCATGCGTTTTGATATTCGATTCGTAGTTCTAGATGTTAGTTTTATATTTTGATCGTACGGGGGAGTTTTGTATAATGTTTGTAGACTTTTGTGGATGTTTAGTTTGGAGCCCCGAGGGCTCGGATGCATTTCGGAATGGTTTTGAACTGAAACAAGATTTCAGGTGAGCTGGTGCTCTGATGCCGCTATTGCGAGGACCAACCTCGCAATTGCGAAGTGAGTAGGTGAAAGTCAGGTATCGCAATTGCGATGCCTCACTCGCAATTGCGAACATAGGTAGACATGGGTAAAGTCACAATTGAAGAGTTGAGTTTTGAGAGTCAATTTGGACTCAGATTGGAAAACAAAATACATATATGGACTCATAGGGTTATGGCTAGCCGAAATCTACCATTGGACTCGAGTTTTGACCGGACGAGCCCGGGGTTGACTTTTGTTAACTTTTTGTAAAATGTGTAAAGATCATAGCTTTATCTAATGTAATTGATTTTCCTTACATTGTTTGATGATGTTAAGTCTCTTTTTGGTTAGATTTGAGCTGTATGGAGGTCAATTTCAGGGGAAAATCTATTTTCGAGGGTTGATTTAGCTTAGTTGAGGTAAATGACTTGTCTAACTTTTTGTGGGAAAACTACCCCTTAGGATTTGGGTTGTTTGTGCATATTGTACTATGTGGAAGATGTGTACACAAGGTGATGAGTGTGTACACGGGCTATATGTGGTATTTTGAGCAGTTTAGACTTTTAGACTTCATTCATGCATTTAATAGAATTTGTTATGACATGTTACATATTTCATTGTTAAATGTCCTCTCACATGCTCTAATTGACGTTGTTAGTATTTGTTCTATACCTTGTTATCATAATTTCTCTCATATGCTTTAGTTGAAGTTGCTACCTATCTTATTGTCTCGTTGCTCCTTAGTTGTTAAATTACTCTTATTTAAAGTCGTTATTTCGTGGAATATGTTCTTGTTGGGTATTGATGTTGAAGTTGTGGAAGCCATTATCACATTGAGGTTGCAGTTGTTAATTGTTGAGATATCTTTCCTTGTTGAGTATTCCTAATTCACTTTATTTTTATTGAGATTCTTGTACACATTATGATTGATCCATGGGCTATACATCGTGGTAATATCGGTATTGTTAATTTTGGAAAGTGTTGTGCCATAAGGGCACATGAGGTGCGAGTTGATTATTGTATTGTAATAGTGATACGCATGCGGCGATATAAAGATAAGGGTTGATACGCATGCGGCGAGATATGCGTGTAGCTATTTTGGGAAAATATTTTTCAAAAATAAATGCAAGGCTTACGTGGTGATATAAGGAAAGATTGTGATTGAGATTGTGAAATGCAAATATGAGGTGTGGTACCTCAATTGTGATTCTTGTTGTACATTACATGCTAAAAGAGGCTTGTTGGTTGAACAGTTCTTGTTGTTTTATTCATTGTCTTACTTGTAACTGACCGGGTTTGACTACTTACTGTTTCATCATGTGTTTACTATTTTTTGCCTTTACCACTTAAATTTTCATTGTTAGCTTACACTATTGAATTTCTTATCTGGAACTTACTTCCTCACTTCTCATTATTAGACTATACTATATTCTGTTCAGTTTTCTTATCCTAGTAGGTGTCTTGAATTGGCCTCGTCACTACTCTATCGAGGTTAGGATTGATACTTACTGGGTACCGTTGTGGTGTACTCATACTATGTTTCTGCACATTTTTGTGCAGATCCAGGTGTATCTGCCCGTGTTAGATGCTAGTGAATGATTAGCCATTTTCGGAGACTTCAAGGTACACCTGTTCGACGTTCATAGGCCTCAAAGTCTCCTTCTATTTTTAGATGTTCTACTGTTTATTTCCTGTCCAAAACAGTATTATATTTCAAGAATTTTAGTGCACTGGTTGTAGAGCTTATGACTCAATTCCACCAGATTTTGGGAGTTATTTGTCAGTTGTATATATTGGGGTTCATTATGATAGTTTAACATTTTAATTTGATGTTTAAGTTATTATTTCTGCTATATCTCAATATATGTTAGGCTTACCTAGTCTCAGAGACTAGGTTCCATCTCGACATCCTAAGGTGGGAGTTTAGGGTCGTGACAACTGTTCGCATTACGTTGCTGAGCACCTTGGATGATGACATCTTAAGGGAGTCTAAGTATAACCAAAGAGCTATGGATCTTAGGAATTCTTTGAGGAAAAGGTTTGGTACATGTTCCACTGCAAGGTTGCGATCATTAACGATCAAATTTGATGCATATAAGAAACGTCCAGTACATTCAATGAAAACACATCTGAGGCAAATGACAAATATGATTGGGGAGTTGAATGATCCTTGTTATGTGTTGACTGATTAACGACAAATCCAAGCTGTCATATGCTCTTTACCTAGTTTTTGGGATCATATAAAAATGCATTTGATCCATAATGAGCGAATCACAACTCTGGAAGATGCCCGGAGGTATCTTTAGTTACATGTGGGATGACTTGAGGCTGCAAAGACAATAACTGAGTTGCACATGGCAAAAACATCCAAAACCAAGAGTGATTCAAAGAAAAGTAAATAGAGAAAGAAGAGAGAGACACCACAAGATCATGTAGCTCAGCTTGTTAAAAGGTAAAAGGTTAAAAACAGGCAAGAACGGACATCCCAAACGTGTCAAAGTTGCTAAAGTGAAAAGCTATAATTGTGACAAAAAGGGTCACTATGCCAGAGAGTGCTCTGAGCCTCCTAGAAATGTATTTCACGATGCTCGAATTAGTGAACTTTGTGTTTCTAGATCTGTTTTTCTAATTGAATCTAATCCTTTGTGGATTGTAGACTCATGAGCAACAGACCATATAACCTGGGAACACAGTGTATTTGTTGAATTTCGGTGAGTTTCACATGGAGCAAAGTAGATATATGTGGGTAGCAATAATAAAATTATTTTTGAAGGAATAGGTACATGCAAGTTAGTCCTGTGTGGTGGTCGATACCTAATACTACATGATGTTCTCTTTGCACCAATAATTCGCTGGAATGTTATTTCAGTTTCAGTTTTGCTTAAGCTAGGATTTGACTTATTTTGTCATGGCAATTCTGCCAAGTTGACTTTTCGTTTAACTTTATTTTGTTTTGGCTATGTAACCGGAGGTTTAATTATTATGTATTTGGATTATGATGCATTTAATAATAATGCTAGTTTTTCAGTGTTTGTTTCTTCACATAAATATGATAGTGATGTAAACATATGGCATACTAGACTTGGTCATATTATCCAATAAAGAATGCAAAGATTAGAAAAACAAGATTTGCTTTCCAACATTGAATATGTGGAATTGTCCACTTGTGAAAATTGTCTAGCTAGAAAATCTGTAAGAAAACCTTTTGGTCAGGCGACTAGAGTTGAATATCCTTTGCAATTAGTCCATTCAGAATCTGTGTGCCTATGAATGTTAGGGCTAGTCATGGAGCAAGTTATTCAATCACATTTATTAATGACTTTACCCATTTCAGTTATGTTTATTTAATTTCCCACAAATCAGAAGCAATAACCTGCTTCAAACGCTATATGAGGTTAGTGGAAAATCAATTAGACAAGAAGATAAAAGCTCTTCGAACTGGACGTGGTTGTGAACACTTATCAACCCAGTTTAATGGGTTATGTGATGAAACGGGAATAGTTCATCAGTTGACTATCTCAAATACTCCACAACAAAATGGTATTACAGAAAGAAGAAATAGAACATTCATAGATATAGTTAGGTCAATGATGGCACAAGCTGACCTCCCAATTAGTTACTGGGGTGATGTGTTGCTTACTACCACCTATGTACTTAACCGAGTGCCTACAAAATGAGTTACTACTACTTCATATGAGTTATGAACTGAAAGACAATCCGACCTGAGTGTATTAAGACATTGGGGTGTGCCGCCTATAGGCATGATTCCTCTCACAAATATGAAAAATTGGGCCCGAGGGGAAAGAAATAAGATACTCTAAAACCTCAAAGGATTATGTGTTTATAGGTCAACAAGACCATGGGAGTGTAACTGAGTTTGAATCATGAGATTTCACATTCCTAGAGGATGAGTTCCCTAAGAAGGGAGAGTTAGGTCAACACCTAACCTTATTTGAGGTAATGGATCAAAAAGTACAAGGATCACTTCATTTGAGTGGGAGAAGTTTAGCAGATGATGAATAAGTTTCTCATCAACTACCTTCTTCATCATCAGATACAAATGAAAGTAATCCTCCTACATTTAATGGAAGTTACCATATGGATCTTATTCTAAGGAGGAGTGATATAGTCACAGATCTTGTTCCAAGTGGGAGCAGGATGAATGTTCTTGATTTGAGGGGGAGAAACATTGATCCAAATGGGAATAATTATGAATCACATATAAGACGTGATTCTCGAAAAAAGATCACATGCTGGAGATTCGATGTTGAAGGTGGTGAATTATTTATGATGCTCATATAAGAAGAAAACAAGCCTAAAAATATAAAAGATGCTCTATCATGCCCTTCTAATGATAAATGGACAAAAGCAATGGAGGATGAATTGGAGTCTATGATAAATGGACAAACTTAGCTCATCATCCGGGTGGTACAATTTGGTACTATGGAAGCCACAAAATTTCAATGTGAACATCACAAAGGTGTCTGCTCAGATAATGCATTGTATGGTGGAACATAGAGGAAATTCAGTACAAGTTTCAACTAACAATGGTATATGGTTTTAATTATCAAGGCCTAAAAAGAGATTTATGTCAAGAAATTGAAAAACTATGCAGCACTATGCAAGGACCATGGGCAGTAATGGGCGATTTTATCTGTGTTCTACATAGAGATGAGAGAGTGGGGAGACCAATATCAGTATCTAAGACAAAGGACTTCAAAGTATATGTGTAGAAGTGTTCTCTAAAAGAACTCAGGTCTTCTGGATCCTTCTATAGCTGGAACAATTAGCATGGGGACAGTATTCGAGTCTATAGAAGAATTAATAGAGTATTAGTCAATGGGGATTGGCTGAGGGCATTGCCAGGATCAGAGGTGCACTTTGGGAATGAAGGGCTCATGGACCATTGTCCTTCTTTGATAAACTGGATAATGGACCTCAGTAGAACCAATACAGATTCAGATACTACAACATGTGGAGTCAAGCCACAAATTTTCAGCAACAAGTGAAGAAAAGCTGGGACAAGAACATAGAGGGCACATGTTTGTATAGACTGGTGGGGAAACTGAAAAGACTGAAGTATGTTCTCAAAGCAATAAACAGATTCTAATTTAGTGATTTTGAAGGCAAAGCTATATCGGCACAAATGAAATTAGAGGACTATCAAAAGGCACTACAGAGGGACCCTGTTAATCTGGTACTAATAACTAAGGAAGTCCAGCTTACCAAGCAATGCCAGAGATAGACACAAGCAAGGAATCAGTACCTATAACAGAAATGCAAAATGCACTAGTTGAATGTAGGGGACAGGAACACTATGTTCTTCAACATTAATATTAAAGCGAGAAGGAATGCCAACAGAATCTTTAATATAAGAGAGAGTGAAAGGGTCGCAAAGACTACTGCACCTGACATAGCTGAGGCTTTTGTGGAGTTATACAAGAACTCGCTAGGCACAAAATGCACAAACAGAAAAAGAGTATGTAGTGCAGCTGTAAAAGCAGGACATGTTGTCTCAGCTCAACAAAGGAAAATGCTGACAGCATAATTCAATGTTTAGGAGATAAAGCAAGTTTTATTGGATATTCTGGGGATAAGGCACCATGGCCAGATAGATATGGAAGCAAGTTCTTTAAGGACTGCTGGGATGCCATTAAAAAAGACTTAATAGCAGGAGTGATGGAGTTTTTTAGAGCAGGAAAACTCTTGAAAATATGGAACAATACAGTACTCACATTGATCCCAAAGTCAGACCATGCACACACAGTTAGTGACTATAGGCCAATTGCATGTTGCAACACTATTTATATAATTGTGTCAAAAATGCTATCTAACAGGTTGAAACAGGTCTTGCCAGAAATTATATCCCTTATTCAAAGTGTATTTGTATATTAGGAAAATATAGTACAAAACATCCTCATATGCCACGACTTGATAAGGCTCTACAACAGGAAGCAGACAACTAGTAGTTGTCTAATTAAAATAGACTTGAAGAAAGCATATGATATAGTGGAATAGAAATTTGTGGAAGAGATGCTACATGCTATGGAATTTCCTCAATAATAGATCAAATGGGTCATGAACTATATTACAACCGTGCACTACTCTATTGCTATTAATGGAGGATAGCATGGTAACATCAAAGGGAAAAGAGGACTGAGGCAAGAGGATCCAATATACCCATTGCTATTTGTTATATGCATGGAGTATTCCACAAGGATAATGGGGGTAGTAGCTAAACATGAGGGCTTTGGATACCATACAAAATGTAGAAGTTTGAAACTGAACCACTTATGCTTTGCTGATGATGTACTGCTATTCAGCAAAGGGGACTTTCAATCAGTACTTCTGCTCCTCAGGGGATTAAAGCCATTCTCTAACACATCAGGGCTATGCACAAATGCCAACAAATCAAATATTTCTAGTGTAAATATGCACTCTAAAAGTCTAAATGATCTGATTGAAATGACTAGATACAAAATTGGAATTCTCTCCTTTATAAACCTTGGTGTGCCCATTTCAGTCAAGAGAATCTCAAAAATGGATTGTGAAGTTTTGCTAGACAAGATGACTGCAAGAATTAAAAGTTGGGGTACCAGGAATCTTTCCTATGCTGTGAGAGTGTTGCTTGTTAACTCTGTACTATTACATATTCACAACTATTGGTCCTCCATATTCATACTACCAAAGCACATACTTAAAGGCATTACTACAATATGCAGGAATTGTCTCTAAGATGGAAAAGTTGACACAAACAGACCTCCCCTAGTGGCATGGGACCTAGTATGTAGGGCCAAGAATGAGGGTGGACTGAGGATCAATGGTTGCATTAAATGGAATGAAGCAGCTATTGCAAAATATGTCTGGAATGTTGCACAGAAAGTTCACAACATAGGGGTAAAATGGATATGCAACATATACTTAAAAGATAAGGAATGGTGGCTATACACATGCCCAATGGATTGTTGCTGGTACTAGAAGAAGATATGCAAAATTAGAGATGTGTTTGAACCCGGCTTCATACAAGATGGATGGCAGCATACTAATGGACAATACACTGTAAAAAGTGGTTACCAATGGAGAATGGGAGCTAAAGAAGCATGGCCATGGGGAAGATAGGTGTGGAACAACTGAATATACGCAAGCACAGCTTTATATGCTGGCTGATCATGCACCAAACCCTGATGACTAAATATAGACTATGCCACCTTGGCATAAGTCAAGATGATAGATGCCCAATATATGGGATGCATGAGAAAACTACACAACATATGTTATTTGAATGTTCCTTTTTCAAACAATGCTTAGAAGAGCTGCTATAGTGGATAGGGATACGATTACACCAAACTGATATAGCTAGAATATGGAGAAGGATGGCTAGAATCACCAAGGGCAAGAGATGACGGGAAGTGGTAATTGCTATTATTGCAGCACTGATATACTGGATATGAAAGGCACGCAATAATGTAGTGTGTGAGCTAAAACTATCAACTACAAAAGGGGATACAACAAATCAAGCAAGAAAGTAGAGTGAGGAAGATAAACTTTGTAACTAGAAAGTTGAGCATTAGAGAAAAGGAATGGCTAGACAGAGTAATTAGATAATAGAGTTGTAGGTTTATGTTATTTTGTTATTTCTTGATATCTGAAGTGTATAGATAGTATACAGAAAAGGGGAGAAATAGTTAGAAAGGAGAAAAAAGGAATCATGTAACAGCTGTGGTGATGAATCAATAAATGTTTTTTTCACCAAAAAAAAAATTAACTCGAACCAGAATAACCAAGATGAGCAAATTAAGAATGCAGTGTATGAGTCTCTAGGGTTCACATCGAATGATAGCTTGATCAATGAAAATAATGAGACTAATATTAATTCAGACAGTATTTACAATGCCAAGATAGTGAAGTGCGTACGAAGAAGAAGAGCACACTTCAGGTAATGACGGAGAATATATAGGGAGGCCCAAGAAATGGAGGACGAGTATATTGAAGTGCAATTATTACCAAGTTCTTCTGGCCAGTATTTATATTTGCTCAATCATTGTTTGATATCTATAAAGAACATGTATGAATGTGAAAGTTTTGTGTGTTAAAAAGAACATGCTCTGCTGCATATGTTATAGTAATTTGTAATAAGTTTAGAAAATCAGCTAAGCAAAAATTCACCAAAGAGGGTTCAATGTGATGCTAGAGTTAATACCGTTTAGCTAGATGGTTCATGATTTGTTACTGAAGTCGTTAGAGACCATTGTCATCCATTGAATCCTAGCTTATCGCGGTTGATGGTTGTACACAGATCTATTAGCAAATCGGGGAAGAGGGCTTTTGAAGCTAATGACAAAGCTGGCTTAAGAGTTTGCATGCAAGAACGTGAGACTTTTGGAGGTTCAATCTGGTGGGCCGAAAAATATGGGTTGTACCCCAAAAGACTGTATATCCAACCGTGCAAGAAGCTTGAATTGCAATAAGAGAAAAATAATTTATTTTTTTTATTTTTCCCTTAGCATTAATTACTCATTTTAAATTATTTTTCAAATCCATTAAGACTATACACCAATTAATATAGGTATCATGATAAGTTATACACTTTATTTATTATTTTTTAAGGGGCGTGCAAAGTCAATAATGGACAAGTAAAAGTGAACGGAGGGAGTATAACTCATAGTGGTCTGTTAAACTAGTGAAGGTGTAAGGTATTCTTTAAAATATATCTAATGATAGTTTCTTATAACTTAGTCGAATAAAGTGAGAGGAATTATCTAATTAGTCTTACCTATCAGTTATGAAAGAGGTATAGGTGTTAAATTGATTGAATCTGAAGTTTCACTTAATTATTGGCTAAAGTTATTAATCCCTATGGACATACAAGATAAAATTTGAGCTAAGCGTCAGATTGAAACGAACTCATAACTAACCATTAAGTAAGGCTTACAACAGTAGAATAAAAAAATAGACAATACATAAAATAAGCCTCCCTTTAAAACTCCAAAATTATACCAACACTTCAATATTTAGAAGAAAAAAAAAGAGTCAATCAAGCCTAATCTGAATGGCGGCATCGACTCCTCCTGATGGCATCTTTCTAGCAAAGCTTCCAAAATATAGAGATTTCTCGCAAAAGAAAAAAATTTGTTACAAAGTGTATGACACCTTAGTTTTTGGTGGCAAAACTTTATGTAAATGAAATGAAATAAATAAATAAATTAACAACACATAAGTTTAAAGCTAAAAGTTAGAGAATAATGTAGAAGAGGCGAAGTAGAAATTGATCTAGTGCGATGTTACTTTCATCTATTTTGTTTTTGTATTATCGACTCTCTTAAGCGTCTTAAAGCGAGACGAAAAGAATTCTTTAGACGATATCCAAAAGTACTAAATAACATGTTCAAGCATTAAAAAAAATCATGTGAAGGTTAAAAATATTTTGATGTCCGGATTGTATGAAACGTGTCGAAAATAATAGTAAAAATTATCACACATTTGAGACTTTTAAAAGAGTGACATATAAAATTAGAAACAGAGGGAGTAACAGGTTGCTTTATTTTATAAAGCTATATGTGCGCTTTATACGAGCAGTCTATTAGCCTGCCTTTGTTATCAGATTCCTAAATATTCCTAGTCCCCTTTGAGGCGACGACTCCATTCGATCTTATGCAATTATTCAGCTCCATATGACGGTTTCATTCAGTTGTAGCTATGCTTGACCTTCGCGTAACGACTCCACTTGATCATAGTTTCATGCAAAGAAATAATATTCAAGATCAACTCAGAGGATAGGAACTATCTATCTATCTTCATTATTAGAAAATCATAAATATAATGTTGGTTGACCAAAATATTCTTAAAATATTAAATAACTTTGGATAACTTTAAATAACTTTGTATGGTATTTTTGGACTTGTACACACGTTTGATTGGGGTCCGGGATGACCCAAATTGTCACGACCCAAGTTTTCCAACTTAGGATATCGTGATAGCACCTAGTCTCTAAGACTAGGTAAGCCTAACATGTAATAATAACTTGACAAAATTAATTAAACATAAATACTAAAGTAGGATTGATAAACTCATATAAACTTCCGAATTATAATCTCAGCCACAACTCTCCCAAAATCGATGGAATTGAGTCATAAGTTATACAGAGTAATCTAGAATATATACTACAACACTATCTGAATAAGAAAAAAACATAGCAAAATAAAATGATATAGAAGGTGACTCTGAGGCCTGCGGACGCTGAGTAAGTATACCTTGAAGTCTCTGGATAGCAGCTACAATCAACAGTAACGTCCAGCACGAGCAGGCGTACCTTGATCTGCACAAAATAATCTGCAGAAGCATAGTATGATTACACCATAACAATACCCATTAAGTATCAAGCCTAACCTCGATAGAGTAGTGACGAGGCCAGGTCAAGACACCTACTATGACATAATAAATAGAATGAAAACATAACAACGAAGAGTAATGGAAAACAGAGAGATGAATAATAACTAAGCAGTCTAATAATGTAAGGTAATAACAAAATTGTACGCAGAAAGACAGCGATAAGGAAGCAATGAATAAGAACCACAATTAGTCAAATACGGGGCAAAATCATAAAACAAAGGGAGAATAAAAACATCAAGAACAGTTCAACCAATAACTTTTTCCAACCTGAGATACACAACAAGAATCACAATCGAGGTACCGCCTCGTGTGCACATTTCTCAATTTCAATCACAATCTTTCCTTATACCGCCGCGTGAGCCTTAAAGAAGATAGTTTTGAAAATATTTTTTTCGAAATAGCTACACGCACTTTAATCCAACTTATGACGCCATGTGGCTTCAAATAATTTCCTTACTGGCAACATGCACATAAAATCTCACCTTATGCCGCCCCATGCACATTAACCCTTATCCTTATACCGCCGCATGCGCATCAATATCACAACACAATAACAACTCGCACCACAAGTGCCCATATATCATAACTTGCCAAAATCAACAATATCAATATTTCCATAATGAATAGCCCATGGCTCAACCACAATGTGTACAAGAATATCAACAATAACAATGAATGTGAATTAATCAACAAGGAAGATATCTCAACAACTAACAATTTAACCTCAATGTTATAATGACTTTCACAACATCTACACCAATAAATCAACAATAAGATATGTCACGAAATAACAACATCAATTACAAGTAATTCAACAATTTAAAGATGTAACAAAACACAAAGAAGATAATAACTTCAACTAAAGCATATAAAAGCAAATTAGCAAGTAGGAGGTGAAACAAGTGTTAACAATGTCAAATAAAGCATGTAAGGATAGATTAGCACATGAAAGGGGTGGATTAACAATGAAAGATATAACATGTTAAGATAATTTAATTAAAAGCACGATAAGAGTCTAAATAGCCTAAACCGGTCAAATACCAAATATAGCCCGTGTACCCACTCGTCACCTTGCGTACACGGGTTTTAGCACAAATAAATCAATTCCTATATGGTAGTTCCCCCCATGCAAAGTTAGGCAAGGTACTTACCTCAATAAGGATAACTCAACCCTCGAAAATAGCTTTTTTCCTAAAATTCGCCACCACATGGCTCAAATATAATAAAAATTGACTTAATATCATAAAACAATACAAGGAAAAACAATTACAATATATAAAGATATCATCTTTACATTTTTCCCAAAAAGTCAACAATAGTCAATCCCGAGCCCGCACAAACCTGGGTCCAGGGAAGATTTCGACTACTCATAACTCCACGAGTCCATATATATGATTAGTTTCAAAATCTGAGTCCTAATCGACTCTAAAAACTCAAATTCTTATTTTTCAAAAAACATGACAAAATTTTCCAATTTTTCCTCTTTGATTCACATAAATTTGATATTAAACCTAAGATATAATCATGAAATATAGTTAGAAATTTATTAGAATCATTTACCCAAATATTGTGGATGAAAATCCCCTCTCCAAATTACCTCCTGCCGAATCTGGGGTTCTAAAATGAGAGAATATGTTGAAATATCCCGACTCCCAGCTCTTTTGATCAGTTGCAGATGTCGCAATTATGATATTTGCAATTACGAACCCTCACAATTGCAAAGGAATTCTCGCAAATACGGCCACTGACAGCCTAAGAGGAGGTCGCAAATTTGACATTTACGAAACTTGCCCTCCTCGCAAATGCGACACTTTTGTCACAAATGCGAACTACCCAATTCTTGAGCTACTTCGCAATTGCGAGCTTGGTATCGCAATTGCGATACCTGAGACCCCCTGTTAAGCTTGCAATTGCGAACTTGGTGTTCGTAAATGCGACACCAGAGGCATCAACACACCAAATTCTTATTTTCAGTCCAAAACATTTTGAAATATGTCCAAAACATATCCAATACCTCAGGGCTCCAAACCAAACATCCCTATAAGTCTAAAAATATCATACAAACTTGCTGGCGTGATCAAAACATAAAAATAACATTTAGAATTACGAATCGAATACCAAAACGCCTGAATTTCAAAGTAAATTTCAAGAATTTCTAGACTTTCAACTAAGCGTCCGAATCCTATTAAATCAACTTCAAATGATACCGAATTTTGCACACATGTCCTAAAAAATATAATGGACCTTTTTCAAATCCCAAGATCAAATTCTAAACACGATAGATAAAAGTCAACATAAAGTCAAACGTCTAAACTTCAAATTGCCAAATTTTGGATAAAACAACACAAATTAACCTGCGGACTTCCGAATACAATTTCGAGCATACACCCAAGTCTAAAATTACAATACGAAGCTATCTGAGCCATCAAAACTCCATTCCAGGGTCTTTTTGACAAATGTAATAATTTGCTCAACATTTCTAAGTTAAGCTTCCAAGTCAAGAACCGAAGGGTCTAAATCAACTCGAAATCTTCCCTGAATGAAATTAATCAAACTTTTAAGTTATAAAATCATAAATACACATATGCAAAGCATACAAAAGGGGAAATGTAGTGCAATTACATAAAACGACTGGTCGGCTTGTTATACAAATGCGTTTCGACGCATTATGTGTGAAATTGCAAAAATTGAGTTTAAGTTGAAAATTCATGAGTTTTGATGATCAATTCTTATTATTTGATATTATTTTGATGATATAGGTAGCGATAAAGTTTGTATAATATTATTACACTTGTGTTCATGTTTGGTTTGGAGCCCGATTGGCTCGTATAAGTTTCGGGTATGTAACAGATGCGTTTGGTTGGCTTTAGTATTGCTGGTGCAAAACTACTAGTGCTTTAGGTCTACAGATCTCGCATTTGTGAGGTTTGGATCGCAAATGCAAGCTCGCTTTTGCGATCACTGGAACGCCTTTGTAAAATAGGGGCTGAGGGATGGTCATTGCATTTACAGACTTGGTGAGGGTCGCATTTGCAATGATTTACCTGCTTTTCGAACTCTGGTTGTATACTTGGGTGTATACCCGGAATAATATTCGGAGGTCCGTAGGTTTGATTTGTGTTTGTTTGCAGAAATTTAGCGATTTGAGCATTAGAAGATTTCTCAAGTTTGACTGTAGGTTGACTTTTGGCTATCAGGTTTGGAGTTTTATTTTGGGACTTGGAATAGGTCTGTTATGCTATTTAGAACTTGTCTGAATAATTTTGTGTCAATTAGAGCTAGTTTGGTAAGATTCAGACTCTTGGTTGTAATTCTAGAAGTTCTTGAACTTTTCTTTGAAATTCTTGAGTTTTGATATTTGATTCATAGTTCTAAATATTATGTTTGTGTTTTGATCGTGTGAACAAGTTTGTATGATGTTTGTAGACTTGTATGGATGTTTGGTTTGGAGCCCCGCGGGCTCGGATGAGTTTCGGATGCATTTCGGTATGGTTTTGAAGTGAAACATGATTGTTGATTGTCACGACCCTAATTTTCCTCTGTGGGATGTCGTGATGGCACCTTGTCTCTACGACAAGGTAAGCCTAACATTTGATAACAATTGGACAAATATAATTAACAAAATACTGAAAACAAGGCTAAGTAACTTATATAAACTTCCGAAAAATGGAATCAACAACACTACACTCCCTAAAACCGGTGGAACTGAGTCATAAGCTGTACAAAGTAAAACTAGAATATCTACTGTCGCACCCTGTTTTCTCGCAAAAGAGGGTTTTGACTTGTGACAACTCTTTTAAATGGGTATTAAAAGAGGATAGTCACCACCTAACGAATATAAGGTGCGTTAGGGCACCTATTTGTAAATAACTCTTTTTTGACTAGTCAATGCCACCATAGATCGAGTAAGGGCTCAAATTACCTTGAAGAGAAGGGGTTAGGCACTCTTCGAGATCCATAACTGTAGTTCCTGGTCGAAGTTTACAATATGTGGGATTATTGGATTCCAATTGTCCTAAGTTATCATATAAGTGAGAGAAGACAAGGAATTTAAAGTACTATTGTGAACAGCTGTAAAGGAAATCGGGCGAAAATCAAACTATATAGATAATTAATACAAGTCGTTGGAGGTTACAAGATACAACCTAGTTATTCTATATTCGATGACTAAGTGTGAAAAATAAACATACAAAGGATGGGGTCCTAACATTTTTTAGCCTAAAGGATCACCCCGTGCAACATAAATAATACTTCGTAACTCCCTTAAGGTAGGGATTACTCATATATTTAGCGGGCACAGGCTGTCATCTCCTACTACCCGGTTACTATGTTAAAGTTGTTTACCTAAAGGTGCGGTAATTCAATTCTAGGTCGTGTCCTATGCGTGCATTACCCGTCTCACGCCTATGGTTCAAGAGTCTTTGGACCCACTATTTGGTGGTTCTAGGCTCTACTTAGGATGCTTAAAATGATAAAACTAGGCGTACATTAAAGACATATAAGACTTCACATAAAGACAATGAAGGGCTCAAGTTAGCCTCCATCCATAAACAATAAATGGATATGGACAGATTAGGAAGTAGACCATTTTAGACGTAGAGTCATTAAGTCCTATAGGCATGGCTTCTATTTAATTCTGATTTCCAGCATTGTACAAGCAGCATTGTAGCTTTAGACTAACAGATTTGCAGATTAAAGGTATTATAAACCTTTAGGCATGACATCTACATTGTCCGTGCAAGGAGGCAGTAAGACTGTTCGAAAGCCCAAGGTTAACAACGTTGATTCATAGACATGCTGTCTAAGACGAGTAACAAAATCCTATAGGCAGTATTTTTAACGGTTAGTAATTGAAATTGATTTTATAACACTTTTATCCCTATAGGCATGTCATCTAAATATGGAAATACAATGAAGCAACAAAAGTAATTTATTAGTTGATTAAGATCCTATAGTCATGATATCTAGATGAGGAGAGTACTAAGAGCAATAGAAGCGATTGATTGATTAATTAGTTGAAGCCCTATAGACATGGTATCTAGATGAACATTAGCAAAACATACGTTATTGTATCCTATAGGCATGTTGTCTAAGTGTGCCCAATAGTTGACATGGAAACAAGTATAGCAAATACTTAAAATAATATGCTTTGACTGGTGTAAGAGTATTAGACAGGTTGAGTGACGTGTGTGTGATCCCTAGAAGCATGATTTCTGCCGGTGTATAGAAATAAAGCACGCTAAACAAAAACAACAAATAAAGCACATAGACCCTATAGACATGTTATCTACTATTTTATGCAATAATAGAGTATACTAGTTATCCTTTTTCACTAATTTCCCCATCATTCATCTTGGCAATCTATTGCAGACCGTTGTAAATAAATACATGCCTAAATACGAATATAGAATAACCCAATAATACATCTGGGCCTTCAAATAGTCTTAGGACTTCACGCGGACAGCAGGCCCAAACTCGAGGTGCGGATAGTATACTTTCGAACCCTCAATACCAAAGGAAGACCCAACATACCAGGCCCAAACCATTCCAATGATTAAGCTAAGGGGTGCTAAACTCAACCGTACAGGTTACAGAACTACTCTTAAAAATGTAACTAGCAACCATTCTAATCAGGGCATATAAGAAAGATCATGCTTAAGTTGGGAAACATACAAGACACATATGAGGCAAGTTTATGCTTATCAATCCAGAAATAGATTCTAAGGGCAATATGATTATTTTAAACAAGGTTTCAAAACAAAGCTTAGCCTAGGACTATCTTAGAGAGCTTTTAGCTAGGGTTTGAACATGAGAACCTAGTAGTGATATAGACATGAACAAGTGAGATACAGTCTTAGCATGGAATCTTTAACATGAGATCTTGATGAGAAAACCTAACTTGCAGAGTTTAACATGTGAAATATTCAGGTAAATATAATTCACCACACAAAGGTTTTAAATCCAACAGGTAAGTATTCAAATGAGAAGAGACTGGCTTTCAGGTAAATAAGGTAAGCAGGCATCACAAGAAGAGGGCAGGACTTTGTCTTAGTCTACATAAGGAGAAATAAGCTAGGCATGTATTAGAGTTCACCCTAGGGGTCTCAAATGATCAGTGAGCACACATCATCAAAGCAAAGAACTAGTCTGCCTTCGCATTGTAATAGTATTGGCATATAGAATTCATATAATCCTAAGTGGATTCAAGGGAAATAGCAGGTGTGTGTGAATGACATGGCAGAGACACATACCAACAAGTTCTGGGCATACATTAGTTCCCTAGGAAATTCTAAGTCATGGATTAATGATAAGAAACAGTCTTTTAAGTAATCCATTATACTTAAACGTGAAGATAAGCAATCAATCAAGTTGGACATATACAATGGGCATGCATTAAGGCTAGTAACGTCAAGGAAGAGCATATTAGGCTAAGCAATTAGACAGTGTCATCACATAATTTGCAACAAAACAACAGGTGATGTATAAGGGATTCAACGGGGAGAAAACAATTTTGAGTAATGACATAATTTCCTAGGGATCCAAGAAAAATGCGATAAACATTTATCAGGTTTAATTGGAAACCAAGCAAACTTCATGAATCAACTTAGCTAACTATGCAGAAATTAGAATTAGAACAGAGTTGGAACTACAGGATGTCATTAGGACAAGCAAGCTTGAAGTGGCACAATATTAAACACCCAAAGGAATGCACATAACATAAACACAATTAGAGGGACGTAAAAGCATAAGGTACTAACCAATTGCGAACAAAGTAAACAAAGAATGAAGAACTCAAAATCTCAGGAATAGCTGTGATTTCTAGAGAATGATGAAACCCCAAATCCCTAGTGCTTTAGAGTTCACAAGAGCCTCGAAGTGGACTCCGAGTAGTGCTTGCACTGGATGAGGATAATGAACGGAATCTGGTGGCCTTGGCTTTCAGCCGGCCAAGAATCAAAATCTCAGAATAATATAGAATGAATGAGAGTGGGAGAACAGTAGTCGTAGTAGCAGTAGTCGTTAAGACTTAGAGGGGAAGAGGGGAAGGGGGTTTACATAGTAGTTAAATCAAACGTGTAAACAAGGAAGGAAAATTAAGCAAACATAAACAATGAAAGAAAAAAATACACATGCAATCAGTAAAGTAACCGGAAAGGAAAGAAATCAAACTCCAAACCCTAGTTAGGGTTCGATGCTTACAATCGACCAACTGATATGAAGAATCATGCCTCTCTTTATGTATATGGAAGAAATATTGTCCAAATCTCCAAGATTGAGGTCGATTCCAGTCCAATCTGGAGATGGTACTTGCAAAATTTGGGCAAGTACCTAAGTAATACAAAAAATGCATGACCAGTAGAGGAGAAACATGGATATGGTAAGAAAATAACGGTGAAATCCCATTATCAACGGGATTAGGATAGGGATTTAAGGGGGAGGCGGCTAGGGTTCTTCAGAGAAAGAAGGAGAGTAGAGAGCATTCGGAGGCCGCAGTCTCAGGGAAATGGGGACTAGGGTTTGGGGTTGGGTAATTAAAAGTGGTAGGGTAGATGTGGACCGTTTATCTTGAGAGATCAACGGCCGGGATTAAAAATATTGAACAGGCGGGTTGGTTTAGCGGGTCGTGATCGGGTTGGGTTAATGGGTTGTTTAGTTTGGGCTGCTGAAGAGTAAAATGAATGCGTCAGATGCCTTGGGCCTGCTTTGGTCCGAACATTAGCCCTTCATTGGGCTATAAAATAAAATATACAAAATTTATTTAAACTAATTTATAAAAAGTAATAATAAAAATATTACTTATATAGTAAAATGATTGAAAATAGTAGCTTGACATTATAAAAATATAAAAATGCTATTCTAACATAAATAATGCAGTAAATATAATTATGTATAGAATGTAGGCTATTGTTGCAAAAATTGTGTAAATAGATGAAAAATAAAAATTCAATCATATGAATTGAAGCAAAAATGTTAAAAAAACATATACGTGGGTATGAATAATAAATTTAGTTGATTGGGTCATCACAAAAAATATTGAGAGGATAATTAATAAATATTTGAACAATTTAAATGCGAGAAAAACAATTTTAAAGCTTTAACAATTATGAAACATTATAGAAAGTACTTATTTGGCTCTTATGAATTGAGTAATGATGCAATAATGACACTTTGAAAGTACATATATAATATTTCATAAAATATGAGGCCAAAATTGGGTATCAGCAGCTGCCTCTCTTTACACGGGAATGATGAAAGAATTACCGGGTAAAGAAAATGATGACCAATTTTGACCAATTTTGACCAAAATGAGCGAGGATGATACATGTTTGAAACAAAATGGGGGCTAAACCTTGGTTCTTGAGTTTCCTACATATCCCTGGTACGGGAATCAGGCCGTGTGTAGTTCTCGATCCAACGACGATCGAATCCGATGGAGTTATTATAGGAATGGTTGTATGTTTCGAGGAAAGATCTTTTGTACAGGATGGTGTCATGAGTAACGGATAATTTTGGGTGGAGCTATGAATGTGAATTTGAATGTTGCGAATATTCGAGATAAACGTTTGGGCAGTTACAGAACAAAAAGTAATCAATTGCCGGTCGTTGGTTACGTTTGAGATGGTCAAATGATGTGAACATTATGAACGGAAACCAGAGCGAGAATTCTTCAATTTGTAGAATGGTTACTTTACGCACTACATGCAAAACTTAAGACACGATGGACGCGAATATATAGGGTTATTGCAAAAATTTACACATGATGCAAATTCCCTTCGGACCATGAGAGTTGTCTTTGGACGATGATGATGATGTCCTTAGCCCATGACGTCCTGGGCCGTGAAGCGTATGATAAGGGATTCGCAGGCCATGAAATGGTGTCCTCGGGCCATGAGGATAGTGTCTCTGGACTATGACGCCTTTGAATAATGATGTGCAATTTTTAGAGATCCTTAGGCCATGGCATGATGTCTTCAAGCTATGAGGATGATGCCTACAGACTATGACGCCTTCGGATAATGTGGCGATGTTTCAGTTGTATGAGAAAACGAGGCAAGCCAGTGCTTAGCCTTGTATAAGATAAGGGTGGTGTTTAGCTCTATGTAGAGGAAGGCCGCATTTAGCATTATGAAATAATGGAGGCAATGCTTACCCTTGTATGAGATGAGGGCGGTGTTTTGCTCTATGAAGAGGAAGACCGCATTTATCCTTATACAATATTGTAGGCAATGCTTAGTCTCATGTAATGTAATGGAGATAGTGTTTAGTCTCACGCAAAGGAAGGCAACGTTTAGCCTTATGCAATATTGGAGGCAGTGCTTAGCCTCATATGATTTAATGGAGACAGTGCTTAGTCTCATGCAATGAAAGACAGTGGTTAGCCTTATGCAATAATGGAAGTATTGCTTAGCCTCATGCAATGTAATGGAGACAGTGCTTAGTCTCACGCAAAGAAAGGCAACGTTTAGCCTCATGCAATGTAATGGAGATAGTGCTTAGTCTCATGCAAAGAAAGGCAGTATTTAGCCTTATGCAATAATGGAGACAGTGCTTAGCCTCATGCAATGTAATGGAGACAGTGCTTAGTCCCATGCGAAGAAATGAGGGCAGTTCTTAGCCCTATGCAAAGAAAGAGATGATTAGAAAAGTGATTCTTAGCTTGCACATGTGGGCTCGGCAACATCCATCTATGTGAAAATAGCGGTCCCGTTGTAAATATGTTTGTTGTGCATGCATCCAAAGAAAAATTATGAGTTTTGGGGGAAGGTCGGTTCGTGCTTTCGATTCCTCAATTCGACTTTGCTCCTGTTTTGACGCCTTGTTTTAGTCACCCTAGGTAACATCTCGCTACTACAAAAATAATGTTTTGAAAATATGCATTCATGATAATGCATTTGTAAATTATGCAGTTGTTTTTAAACATAATGCACAAAGTAATTTTGATCGAATCATAGACCGTGACATGCTCTAAGACATTGCGACCTTCTTAACTTGGAATTTTGAGGGCCCACTCAAATTCTGCCCCAATTTAATGAATACTACCGGCGATACTCTTCTTGACATAATGAGATTGACAAACTCGAAATCTTGCTCTAGCTTCTGACCGTAGAAGGGAATGAAGATTTTATTTTAATGTGATAGAACCCACAGGGCTGCCTACGTATCCCATCTTAAATGGGAATCAGGTCAAACATAGTTAAAGTTACACCAAATAGAAAGTGCAAATATAATATTAAGCATTATATCTCTTGATTGCGTCCGAATTGATAGGTTTTGCCCATATTTCTCCATCCATCTCTGCAAGTATAAGCGCTCCTCCTGTCAGTAGTCGGTGAACCATGTAAGGGCCTTGCTATTTAGGTGAGAATTTCCCTTTTGCTTCGTCCTGATGGGGGAAGATCCGTTACAACACCAATTGCCCCAGTGTGAATTGCATCGATCTAACCTTTTTGTTGAAAGCCATTGCCATTCTATTCTGATAGAGTTCATCGTGATGCACTGCATTCATCCTTTTACCATCAATAAGAGCTAATTGCTTATACCAGCTTCGTGCCCATTCCACATAGCTGAGATCAGCCTCTTGTATGATTCTTAGGGAAGGAATCTCCACCTCGATGGGTCTAAGGGCTTCAGTATCGTAGACCAATCTTCGGAGCGTGCGCTTCTGAGTTTGTGTAACGTTCTCTGGGTATTCTCCTTTCTCCAAATACTGCTTGATATCATGGAACCATGGATTTCTGTCAAACTCTTCTTCGACATGAGCACAATAAGCTGACTGCTTACGAATCTCAATCAAGATAGGATCGATGAAATTCTTGTCTGGATGTTGTATCATGGAAGACAAGGTAGCCAATGCATCTGCGAACTCGTTCTAAATCCTTGGAATGTGTTTGAATTCTATCTTTGTGAACTTCTTGATATAATCTTGTACACAATGCATGCATGGAAATATTTTAGTGTTCTTGGTAGCCCACTCTCCAAGTACTTGATGTACCAGTATATCTGAATCTCCGATCACCAACAACTCCTGAATATTCATGTCGATGGCCAACCTGAGTCCTAAGATGCAAGCTTCGTATTCTACCATATTGTTGGTGCATGTGAACCTGAGCTTTGTGGATACCAGATAATGTTTATCGGTTTCTGATACTAAAATGGCTCCAATGCCCACTCCCTTGATGTTGGCTACTCCGTCGAAGAACATCCTACAACAATCATATGTTTGCTATATCTTCAACTAGAAACGACACTTCCTCGTCGGATTCAATGGTTTACATTCTCCATCTATGGGGTTCTCTGCCAAGTGATCGGCCAATTCTTGCCACTTGACCGCCTTTTGAGTCACATAGATGATGTCAAACTCACTTAGCAATATCTACCACTTCGCTACCTTACCTGTAGGCATGGGTTTTCTGAATGATGTATTTTAGTGGATCCATCCTTGATATGAGATATATGGTGTACGCACAGAAATAATGTCTCAACTTCTGGGCTATCCATGTCAAAGCACAATAGGTGCGCTCCAGCAAAGACTACCGGGCCTCGTAAGGTGTGAACTTCTTACTTAGATAATATATTGCATGCACTTTCCTCTCGGGATTATCATGTTGCCTAGGACACAACCGTAAGCTTTGTCCAACATAGACAGATACAACAACAAAGCACTTCCTAGCTCTGGCGGGACCAACACAAGCGGCTTAAATAAGTACTCCTCGATTTTTTCAAAAGCCTTTTAACATTCTTCGGTCCAGCTTGTGGCAACATCTTTCCTCAGCATCTGGAAGATCGGCTCACATATCACCGTTGATTGTGCTATAAAACGGCTAATATAATCGAGGCGTCCTATAAATTCATCACACCCTTCTTATTCTTTGGCGGTGGAATGTCCTAAATAGCTTTGATTTTTGACGGGTCTAGCTCAATACCGCGGCGACTGACGATGAAACCC
>AWOL01S0013920.1:21549-34519 GCA_000715115.1 Nicotiana otophora
GGAAAATATTAGGGAAAATTGGGTATCAGCAGCTGCACCTTTTTATCGGGAAAGGATGAAAGAGTTGTCGGGTAAAGAAATGATGACCGATTTTGACCGAATGGGGTGTTTTGAAAAATATAGGCCGCACTCTGGTCTCTGAGCTGCCTACATATCCCTGGTTGTACATGAATCATGCCATGTGTAGTTCTTGAACCAACGGTGGAATAAATCGATAAAGTTGTTGTAAGAACGGACAAAATATTCTGGATAGGACAACTCGGGATTGAGAGAGGTTATGGATATTTGAGTGGGTATCAGATAGGAATGGGTAACGGACGATGATCAGTTACGTTTGAAATAATTTAAGGATATGAACGTTGAATGGAAACTGGAGCAAAGATTGCTCCCGTTAAGAGAACAGTTGCTTCCTGATCACCTGAAAATTCAAAATACGATGCATGCATATAGATTATCGCATAAATTTAAACATGCAAATTCCTTTTGGACCATGGAGATCGTCTTTGGATGGTGAGGATGACGTTCTTAGATCATAATGTCCCGGGCCATGAATTGTGCGGTAAAGGATTCTCAGGCCATGAAATTATGTTCTCGGGCTATGAAGATGGTGCCTCTGAACCATGATGCCTTTGAATAATGATGTGCAATATTGAGAGATCCTTAGGCTATGGCATGGTGTCTTCTGGCTATGAGGATGATGCCTTCGAAAAATTTGGCTAAGTTTCAGCCCATGAGATGCAAAGATATGATCTTTGAGATAAGACAAGACAAAGCTTAGTCTTATGTAAGGTCGGAGGCAGAGCTCAGCCTCGAGAGAAGAGAATGATGCAAGGATTTTGGAATAGAGCAACATTTGTGGTCATGCAAGGGGTGACAATCCTTAGTCTTGTGTGTGTGTGTGTGGGGGGGGGGAGGCAGACTTATCCTTATGTAGTTGAGGAGGCAGGGTTTTGCCTCATGCAAGATTGGAGACAATGCTTAGTCTCATACAATGAGAATGTAGAGCTTAGCCTTATGCAGATGAGGAGGCAGGGCTTAGCCTCATGTAAGATTTGAGACAGTGATTAGTCTCATGCAATGGGAAGATAGAGCTCAGCCTTATGTAGTTGAAGAGGCAGAGCATAGCCTCATGCAAGATGGAGACAATGCTTAGTCTCATAGAAAGGAAAGGCAGAGCTTAGCCTTATGTAGTTGAGGATGCAAGGCTTAGCCTCATGCACGATTTGAGACAATGCTTAGTCTCATGCAATGGGAAGGTAGAGCTTAAGCTTATGTAGTTGAGGAGGCAGGGCTTAGCCTCATGCAAGATGGAGACAGTGCTTAGTCTCATGCAATGGGAAGGCAGAGCTTAGCCTTATGCAGTTGAGGAGGTAGGGCTTAGCTTCATGCAAGATGGAGACAGTGCTTAGTCTCATGCAATGGGAAGGCAGAGCTTAGCCTTATGCAGTTGAGGAGGTAGGGCTTAGCTTCATGCAAGATGGAGACAGTGCTTAGTCTCATGCAATGGGAAGGCAGAGCTTAGCCTTATGCAGTTGAGGAGGTAGGGCTTAGCTTCATGCAAGATGGAGACAGTGCTTAGTCTCATGCAATGGGAAGGCAGAGCTTAGCCTTATGCAGTTGAGGAGGTAGGGCTTAGCTTCATGCAAGATGGAGACAGTGCTTAGTCTCATGCAATGGGAAGGCAGAGCTTAGCCTTATGCAGTTGAGGAGGTAGGGCTTAGCTTCATGCAAGATGGAGACAGTGCTTAGTCTCATGCAATGGGAAGGCAGAGCTTAGCCTTATGCAGTTGAGGAGGTAGGGCTTAGCTTCATGCAAGATGGAGACAGTGCTTAGTCTCATGCAATGGGAAGGCAGAGCTTAGCCTTATGCAGTTGAGGAGGTAGGGCTTAGCTTCATGCAAGATGGAGACAGTGCTTAGTCTCATGCAAAGGGAAGGCAGAGCTTAGACTTATGCAGTTGAGGAGGCAAGGCTTAGCCTCATGCAAGATGGAGACAATGCTTAGTCTCATGTAATGGGAAGACAGAGCTTACCCTTATGCAGTTGAGGAGGCACGGCTTAGCCTCATTCAAGATGGAGCCACTGCTTAGTCTCATGCAATCGGAAGGCAGAGCTTAGACTTATGCAGTTGAGGAAGCCGCCTCATACAAGATAGAGACATTGCTTAGTCTCATGCAAAAGAAATGCAGAGCTTAGCCTTACGCAATTAAGGAGGCAGGGCTTAGCCTCATGCAAGATGGAGACAATGCTTAGTCTCATTCAAAGGACAGATAATAAGTAGTAGCAAAGTATTTCTTAGCTGGAAATGTGTTTGCGCTTGGCAGCTTTGTCGTTATGAAGATAGTGATTCTGAGGTGTGCCCGAATTTGAGAATATTTCTTGTTCCTGCATCCAAAGGACAATCGTGAGTTTTACGGGGGAAGGTTGGTTCATGCCTTCGCCTGCTTGCTTTGCCTCACTTTGCATCAAAATCCCGCTCGAGTTACCATGGGTAGCATCTGGATGTTTCATAAAATAAAGCTTTCGAAAACAATATGCGTGCGTATGATGAATGTAGTTATTTAAAATACACTAGTATGCAATATCAGATAAATTAGATGAACCAATGACTGTGACACTTTAGAGACATTGCGGCTTCTTCCTCAAAATTCTGCCCCAGTTTACTTAGGCGATTCTCTGACCGTTCTCTATATGATGACGTTGGTTGGACTTGCTCCGGAAGTTTGAGGGTCCTCCTCAAAATTCTGCCCAGTTTTTGATTGTGGGGAAAATGAGAATTTTATTGAATTATGACCGAACCCACAGGGTTGTCTACGTATCCCCTCTTAAACGAGAATCAGGTCAAGCGTAGTTCAGTTACATCAATTGCATAAATGTAAACAACTTTAAACATAGTATCTTTTGACTGCATCTAAGTTGATAGGCTTTGGTAAAATCTCTCCATCCATTTCTACGAGTATGAGTGCTCCTCCTGTTAGTACTCTGTGAACCATATATGGTCCTTTCCAGTTGGGTGAGAATTTTCCTTTGGCTTCATCCTGATGTGGAAAGATTCGTTTCAGCACTAGTTGCCCTGATGCGAACTGTCTAGGTTTGACCCTTCTGTTGAAAGCTCTGGACATTCTGTTCTGATAAAGTTGACCACGACGCACTGCATTCATTCTTTTCCCATCAATGAGAGCTAATTGTTCATAGCGACTTCTTACCCACTATGCATCACTGAGTTCAGCTTCCTGTATAATTCTTAGGGAGGGAATTTCTACCTCGGCGGGAATGACAGCTTCAGTACCGTAGACCAATAGGTAAGGAGTTTCCCCGGTAGACATGCGGATTGTGGTCCGGTACCCAATAAGGAAAATGGTAACCTCTCGTGACATTGCTTGTGGTTGTCTACCATCTTCCTCAGTATTTTCTTGATATTCTTGTTTGCGGCCTCCATGACTCCATTCATTTGAGGCCTGCATGCTGTGGAATTCTTGTGCTTGACTTTGAAGGTCTCGCACATAGCTTTCATTAGGTCACTACTGAGATTGGCGGCGTTGTCGGTGATGATGGACACTGGAACCCCAAATCGGCAAGCAATATGATCTCTGACAAAATCTGCGATGACTTTCTTGGTTACATCTTTGTAGGATGCAACTTCGACCCACTTTGTGAAGTAGTCTATGGCCACTAAAATGAACCTGTGACCGTTTGAAGCGGCGGGCTCGATTGGTCTAATGACGTCCATTCCCCAAGCTGCAAAAGGCCAAGGTGCACTCGTTGCATAGAGTTTATTTGGCGGCACCCATATCATATCTGCATGTATTTGGCACTGATGACATTTCTGGACATACCTGATGGAGTCTGTTTCCATAGTCATCCAAAAATAACCCGCCCTCAGTATCTTCTTGGCTAAAACGAAAGCATTCATGTGTGGTCCGCAAATTCCAGAGTGTATATCTTTGAGCAGTTTGGAAGCTTCCTTGGCGTCCACACACCATAATAATCCTAAGTCTGGAGTCCTTTTGTACATAATTCCTCCACTTTGGAAGAAATGGTTGGACAATCTTCGGAGCGTGCATTTTTAGTATGATTTACATGCTCCGGGTACTCTCCTTTTGCCAAGTACTCCTTCATATCATGGAACCATGGATTCCCGTCTGCTGTTTCTTCAACATGAGCGCAGTAAGCTGGATGATTATGAATCCTTACCGGAATGGGGTCGATGAAATTCTTGTCTGGATGCTGTATCATGGAGGACAAAATAGCCAATGCGTCTGCGAACTCATTTTGGATTCTCGAGACATGTCAAAACTCTATCTTCGTGAACCTCTTCATCATCTCTTGGACATGATATAGATATAGTAATATCTTGGTATTCTTTGTAGCCCATTCTCCCTGCACCTGATGTACTAGCAGATCTGAATCGCCAATTATCAGTAATTCCTGGATATTCATGTCAACGACCAAATTGAGCCCCAATATGCAAGCCTTATATTCTGCCATATTATTGGTGCACAAAAATCTGAGTTTCGCGGATACCAGATAATGTTCACCTGTTTCTGACACCAAAACGGCTCCAATACCCACTCCTTTGAAGTTTGTGGCTCCATCAAAAAACATTCTCCACCCGTCGTAGGCTTCAGCGATATCTTCTCCTGTGAATGATACTTCTTCATCAGGAAAATACATTTTTAGTGGTTCGTATTCGCCTCCTACAGGACTTTTCGCAAGATGATTCACTAATACTTGTCCTTTAATCGCCTTCCGAGTCATATAGACGATGTCGAATTCACTCAACAATATCTGCCATTTTGCCAGCTTCCCTGTAGGCATGGGTTTCTGGAAGATGTACTTAAGAGGGTCCATCCTTGACATGAGATATGTGGTATAGGCACAGAAGTAGTGCCTCAGTTTCTGGGCTATCCAGGTCAAAGCACAACAGGTGCATTCCAGCAAAGAATACCGTGCTTCATAGGGTGTGAACTTCTTACTCAGATAGTATATGGCATGTTCTTTCCTTCCCGTCTCATCGTGTTGTCCCAAGACACAACCGAAAGCCCCATCTAATACGGAGAGATAGAGTAGCAGTGGTCTACCAGGTTCTGGCGGGACCAGGACTGGCGGTGTGGACAAATATTCTTTGATTCTGTCAAAAGCTTTTTGGCAGTCTTTAGTCCAATTGGTTGCGGCATCCTTCTTTAACATTTTGAAAATCGGCTCACAGATCATGGTTGATTGTGCTATGAAGCGCCTGATATAATTAAGACATCCCAAGAAGCTCATCATGTCTTTTTTATTCTTTGGAGGTGGCAAATCCTGGATAGCATTGACCTTTGATGGGTCTAGCTCAATTCCTCGGCGGCCGACGATGAACCCTAATAAATTTCCTGCGGGGAACCCATAGGCATATTTTGCAGGATTCAATTTCAAATTGTACCTCCGAAGCTGATCAAAGAATTTCCTCAAGTCTGCTATGTGATCTATTATTTTCTTGAATTTGATAATGACATCATCCACATATACCTCTATCTCATTATGTATTATGTCGTGGAAAATAGTTGTCATGGTCCTCATATAAGTGACCCCAGCATTCTTCAGACCAAACGACATCATTTTATAGTAGTACACCCCACATGGTGAGATAAATGATGTCTTTTCGGCATCCTCTTCATCCATCCAGATTTGATGATATCCCGTGAAGCAATCTACAAAGGATTGGAGTTCATGCTTGGCGTAATTGTTGATCAGTATGTGTATGTTGGGTAACGAGAAATCATCTTTGGGACTTGCTCTGTTTAGGTCCCGATAATCGACGCATACTCTGACTTTCCCATCCTTCTTCGGAACTGGCACGATGTTAGCCAACCAAGTTGTATATTCAACCACTCTAAGAACCTTAGCTTTGATCTGCTTGGTGACTTCTTCTTTGATTTTCAAACTCATATCTGGCTTGAACTTTCCGAGCTTCTGCTTTACTGGCGGACATATTGGATTGGTAGGTAGTTTATGAGCCACTATGGACGTGCTCAAACCGGTCATATCATCATAGGACCATGCAAAGATATCCTCATATTCCTTCAGGAAACGAGTGTATTCTTATTTCTCTGATGGTGACAGGTGAATGCTTACACATGTTTCCTTGACTGTTTCAGAGTCTCCTAGATTAACTATTTCAGTCTCATCCAAATTGTACTTAGGCTTGTTTTCAAAGTTTTCCACTTCTCTGACAATTTCCTCGGGCATTATATCCTCTTCCAGATCCTCTGAATCATTATCCTTATGTTGCGTTGTCTCATTACATGTCACAGTCGTAAGTTCATCGGGATAGGTAATAATACTGTAGAGAAAAAAAAACGTAAAGAATAATAATAAATACTAAAAACAATAATGCATTTAGATAAATCTTGATAACGTCAAACAGGTACGGCTCTAGGAACCGAGCAATTATTTCAAAGCAAAACATGCTTAAAACAAAATACTGAATTTTGTTTTTAATGCTCGTAAAAAGTTGCTTTTAAATTAAATGATGCTAATTGCCAGGCT
This sequence comes from Nicotiana otophora, assembly GCA_000715115.1. Taxonomy (NCBI): domain Eukaryota; kingdom Viridiplantae; phylum Streptophyta; class Magnoliopsida; order Solanales; family Solanaceae; genus Nicotiana; species Nicotiana otophora. The sequence continues at coordinate 28,077 of AWOL01S0013920.1, forward strand.
ACCCAGGAACTCGATGGGCCCTTGATGGTGCAACAGTCCAGTGCTTGAGAATAGCTCCCTTCTCCACGGTCTGAATAATGAGGCCTTCCTCCTCCTCCTCCTTAACTATCGCACTGCAATCCGTGTCTTCATCATCCAGAAACAGATTCCTTATACCAGCTAGAACCTCATCTTCTTCGGACTCCCACATCATGTCAGCTTGATGAAATGACTAGCTCAAATGTGATACTGGTTGCTCTAGAGGGTAATAAGGACCATGCCATGGTGGCGACCAATTCTAATACTCGTGCCAGGTGTATTCATACCCAAGACCAAAAGTTGTGTCATGACGCTTTAGACGTATTGGTTTGGTGATCCCTTGGAGATTCTTACCGAGACCTTTGCCAGGCTCATACCCTGTCCATGCTAGTATGCCTTCTATCTTACTGCTCCACCATTTGCCTTTTTTAATTGCGTTGGCGCGCTCGATGCAATGGTATGTTTCTCCACCCAACTTCCTTCTATTCTCGATGACCGGAACAGTTTGACTGGTGTAAATGGGATTACTTCCGTCCCCATGGATGATCACTTCCTGATGGTTCCACTCAAACTTCATGACCTAATGTAGAGTAGAAGGTACAGCTCCAGCAACATGTATCCAAGGTCATCCAAACAATAGGTTGTAGGTAGCAGATATGTCCAACACTTGAAACTCAACATCAAACAAGGTTGGGCCCATCTGTAGGCTGAGGTTGGTCTCTCCAATTGTGGCCCTTTGAGACCCATCAAATGCTTTCACATTCATACTTCGTGCTCGTATCTCATGCAGGCCTTTACCCAATCTTTTCAGAGTAGTTAGTGGACATATGTTAAGACTCGAACCCCCATCTATCAGGACTCTGGCAATGAACTTATCCTCAAATTGCACTGTGATATGCAGTGCCCTATTGTGACTTAATCCTTCTAGTAGTAGCTCGTCTTCATGAAAAGTGATCTTGTGGCTTTCCAACACTTGTCCTACCATATTGGCCATCTCTCCACTAGTAATGTTATTGGGTACATAAGCCTCATTCAACACTTTCATCAACGCGTTCCTGTGTGCCTCAGAATTCTGCAGTAATGATAGAATGGATATCCGAGCAGGGGTTTTGTTCAAATGATCAACCACAGAATGCTCCCTTGCTCGCACCTTTCTCCAAAGATCATCCGGGCCAGTTTCAATGATGGGCTACTTGGAAGTGGTTTCTTTACTTGTTCCCCCTAAATGCTCGGGTATGTAAACCCTATCAGATCTGGTCATACATTATGCTGCACCAGTTTCTTGCATTTTCCCATTTCCTTTCCTTCTTGCTTCTGCAACATAATTTCATGGTATAACATTAGACTTATAAGACGGTGTAGGTGCTACCATCACGGTGAAGGGTGTTGTTACTTCAACCTCAAACGGAGTTGGTGTAGCTACCTGAACTTCGATTGATAGGTGTGAGAGTGACTGGAGACGTTTCAGGATTATCCCCTTCTCGAATGAGTCTAATTGACCCCTCTGAGTCCCATTCTTCATCGGTCTCTATCATGTTTACCCCTCCACCCTTGTGATCTGGGAGAGGATTGTTACGGACATTGGGCGCAGCCTCCTTTGCCTATATGACTTTGGTGTCAATTAATGTCTGAATCTTATCCTTCAAAGTACGACACTCATCAATAGTATGAGCTTTCATGCCTGAGTGATAGGGACATGTCTTATTTGGATTGACCCATTGAGAGGAATTTTCCATGGCGACAACGGGAATGGGAGTGATATAACCGGCAACCTTCAATCTCTCATACAGTTGGTCTATAGGTTCAGCAATTGGGATGTATTGTCTGGGTGGTGTGCGGTCGAAATTTGGTCTAGGTTTTTAGTAGTTTGTCCGGGCTGGTGGTGAGTGGTAGTATGCGGGCTGGGTGTTATAAGTATGGTAAGTGGTGGCAGGTTGTTAGTATCTGGGAGGTGCAGGCTGATATGTGGGTGGAGGTGTTTGGTATGTGAGAGGAGACTTCGGACCTTGGGCTACCATTACTGCACCTACTTCTTTCTTCCTGGAGATATCTCCTGACTGCAGGGCCTTATTTGTGGCTTGGAGTGCTTCAAAATTTGTCACCATTTCGCTTTTGATCCCTTCTTCTATTCTCTCTCCCAACTTGATGAAATCAGAAAATTTATGGTTCTCAATAACCATCAATCTTTCGTAGTATTGCAGATCCTGAGCTTTGACGAATAACTTATTCATCTGTTCTTCTTCCAGCACTGGCCTTACTTTTGCAGCTTCAGACCTCCACCGAGTAGCATACTCGTGAAAAGTTTCTGTTGGCTTCTTCTTGAGATTTTGAATGTAGAAAACGTCTGGTGCATTTTCTGTGTTAAACCTGAACTGATCCATGAAATCTGATGCTATGCTTACCCAATTAACCCATTTCTTTGGGTTTTGACTGATGTACCAAGATAGGGCGTCTCCAGTGAGGCTTCTCATGAACAGCTTCATGCAGATTCTTTCATATATGCCAACTCCTACAAGCTTGTCATAACATGTTCTCAAGTGCACCTTCAGATCACCTGTTTCGTCAAACATTTAGAACTTGGGAGGTTTATAACCCTCTGGCAGTTCTACGTCTGGCTGAATACACAAATCTTCATAATTCAAACCCTTAATACCTTTTCCCCCTTCGACATTTTGAACCCTTCCAGTAAGTTTCTTGAGTTCTTCTGCCATGTTCTTGATGAGCAGGTCCTTCTCGGTGGATTCGGGTATGTATAGGGCCTATTGTGGGGTGTGGGGTAAGGTTTCCACATATATGGGATTACTTTGGTGGACTCCGGGAATCTGGGCATAATGGTTGTCATTGGTTGAGTTTTACGGGTCAGGAGTAGGCTGTGGTGCATTCTGAGGAGTGTGGTATATGGTAGTTGGTGGGTATTGGGTCAGATGATGATGATACTGTGGAGGAGTTGGTGCTGGCGGAGGATTAGGATTTTGGGGACGCGTGGCATATTGATGAGGTGCGGGAGGATATTGCGGGTGCTGGTTTTGTGTGTTTTAAGGAGGTGTTGAATTTTGGACGTTTTGTTGGTTGATGTCGGGAATATTCAGGGTAAGGGAAAGGTTTGCCAGGTTACGGACCTGCTCAAGTTCCCCTTGTAACTCCAGTATCGTTTGCTCTAATCACAAAACCAGGTCGTTCTATGCCGGAGTACCCCGACCATCCGAAGTTTCAACATTCTCTGCATGTGTAGCGTTGTCTTTCCTGATACCGCTCAGATCATCCATCTTAGCCTGTCCTTTGTTCTTAGGATCAATTGAGGAAGAGGAGGTAGAGAACCTCTAGATCTGGTATGATATGCCGATGATGCCAGTATGCACAAACCAACCTTAGGGGATGGTAATAAACAAAGAAAAGTAGAAAAACAAAAGGTAAACAAGTCAGTAAAGAGTATTAAAAAGGATATTTTCGATATTTAAACATGTATTGCGGAATTCGCGTCCTAATTTGGGAACCTCACGTGCCCGAGGTAGGCCTAGCGACATATAGCTCTGGAGAAAACTCAATGCCGATAACTGCATCATTTCATTAATATGATAAATAGACCAAATCTCTACTAAAAAGACAATAATTATAAAGAGTCACTAGTGGCATTTGCTTTATTACAATCAAATTATAAAAGGAATCTAGAAATCATCACCCCTAATCTACTTGGTCCCAGAGGGACCTTCTCCAAGCTTGGCCTTCTTAGCATCGTCAATCAGATTCCCCAGGTCGCGCATGTCCAACAAAAGATACACCCTTCCTAGATGTCCTCCCTCAATGCCCTCTGTGTTCTGACAATCCGAGACCATTTTTCCTCATCTTCCCCTCAAGTTCCATCAAACCCTGCTCCAAATACTCCAACCTTTCTGTTAATTTAGTAGCAATTCACCTCCATTCATTGATTGCTTCCATGTTCACTTTATGTTCTTCTAAATGCCTGGACTCAGATTCAAAGACCCTTTTACGCAACCTCCTGTATTTGACTTGTACTTGAGCAGCGTCGTCTATGACTCTATTCCTCAAATCAACCCCTGGCTTGAACTCTCCTGCTATGTCATCGACCAACCATGATGGGTAGAAGTACACATGGCTGGCATGATACCTGTATGGCTCGATGGTATCTTTCTCCACAATAAGCTTTTCATGCCACATGTACTGTGCCTCGCATTGGAACGGAATGGCGTTCCCTTGGAAGTATGCTTTGTAATGAACCATTTTGGAAACTTGTGGTATAACCTGTTTTCTCCCAGCTTAACTTATGACTCTGATAGGAGCATAAGGATAGATTCTCCTTAATCCGATTAGCGCTAGATGAGGAACATCTCTCGACTTGATGATGCATTCACTGCTAGGGAACCACTCGAACATCCAATGTACCTTGTCATTAGTCAAATTTCTAAAGAAATGTACCCAGCTCACTGCATTTCCTGGTTGTGTAAACCTGTCTGGGATAAAAGTCATTCTTTTTGGATGGTGAAAATCTATGTGGTCATTCCATGGTCGCCGTAGAAATTCTTGACGGTATTGTCCCCTTTGAAGATGTTCCAACAGCCATATTTGCAGTAACAGATTGCAACCCTTAAAATGCCTATATCCTTTCTTACAACGGTCCAAGGCTCGGTATATCTCCGCTACGATCATTGGGACAATAGTACAAGTATGTCTATCAATTACTTCCATTAGGGTCTTAGTAACCATAGCTAAGTGAGTGTGAATCATTTCTCCTTGTATTGGGAATACCAGTATCCCCAGAAAACAGACAATGAAGACATAAATCCGGCGATGAGTCCAACCCAGAGAGGTGATGGCAAATTCATCATGATAGAGACGGTAGGACTTGCTATTCCCATAACACTCATAAAGGAAGTCGAATGGTATGTAAGATTTCTTCAGACAGACTAACTCATCATTTTTCCTGAAACCCATCATTTTCAGAAAACCTCGAGACGTGCGATTTGCTGGTACCAATAGACCAGGGATGTCCCAGGGAAGCCTAGCAAAGCCTCCTATTTCCTCTAGAAGGGGTGTCATTTCTATATCACCAAAACGGAAGATGGCCCTCTTCTCATCCCATGGCCTCGATCAGTACATTGTTTGGCTGAATGTCCAATAAAGAAGGTAAATTTCCAAGAACTCTTTTCACATGGTTTTTGTCGCTTGGCGAGAGAGTTTCCCACCAATATAGAACAAAAGGTGGGATACTTCGAACCATGCCGAACCTGGGGACTTCGTGCCTCATTTCTGCAAAACAAATAAAGTTAGCCCTTTCCCCCTTCGGATTCGACCATTTAGACATTAATGATTAGCATATCGACATATTTTCTCCAAATAATGCAAATATCATGATCGTTCCCGTTGGGATTATGGAAACCCCGATGGGCTTTGGACAAGGCTTGCTTTAGAGAGTTATTACGCGGACAGTGTTCTAACCCATACTAGGTTTATACATAATGCATGCATAGTTAATATTAGAGTGAGAGTTTCTAGAAGAGTCTAGACCGGTAACTCAAGTGGACAACTTGAGAGGGGAAGGCACGGAACCGTCGATTGCACCGCTGATCGACTAGTCTTACCGAAAATAAGCCTTTCCAAATTTTAAATAGGGTAATAAAGGAAGAGCGCGGACACTCATCAAGTGCCGCTATGGTATTAATTGCGCATGAGTGGAATATGATATAGAGCATGATTTATACAAAGATAAAACAACACGTTGTCAAGTATTTTGCATGATAAAAGCGATAAATGCAGTATTAAATAAATGTAAAAACAGAAAAGAAAGAAAACATGGAGGAAGTTAGTTCGTATAAAATTGTAATAAAGCGATAAAGGGGTAAGGATCGGGAAAGTCATGATATGACAAAATTTAAAAAGTTGGAGCCATATTATAACCAGATTAAGCCAAGAGTTGCATGTAAGTTCATATAAAAGGGGAAATAGGGAAGGGTGTGTGCATGTCGCAATAAGAGGGAGAATGGGAGCGAGATGTTCAAGTATCAAAATAATAGAGACACGTTTATCGGGAGAGACTAATTCATATAGACCAAATTCGCAATGGTAAGATCCTAAATATATCCCCAGTAGAGTCGCCATGCTGTTGCGCCCCTTTTGTTTCGCGAAATCGGATTTCGACATTGACAACTCTTTTGAAGGAAGGGTTATTCAATAGAAAGAGTCGCCACCTAACGGATTAAGATGCGTTAGGGCACCTATTTGTAAATGACTCGGGTTTACTAGTTTGCATCACCAAAGATCGGGTAAGGGCTTAAATTACTTCGAGGAGAAGGTGTTAGGCACTCCTCGAGATCCACAACGGTGGGTCCCGAACTCGAATTATGTAAATTAGTCTAAGAGAAAAGAAACAGTTTGGACAAAGAAATATTTTAACAAGAATTGGGGGGGGG
>AWOL01S0013920.1:34765-97405 GCA_000715115.1 Nicotiana otophora
AGGCATTTGGACCTCTATTTCAAGGTGGTTCTAGACCTTAACTTAGGCTGCAAAAAAAAAAAAACTAAGCGACAGACAAAAACAGTTAGGACTCTCAAATAGAAACAAATATGGGCTCAAGTTAGCCTGCGCATTTAAACATCAAATGCATGCCAAACGGATTAGCATTGACAGATTTTATTAATTGCAGAATCCTATAGGCAGAATATCTATGTGATATTGAATGAACGAGCAGGCAGTCATGTATAAAATCAGTTTCTTAATACGATTATTAGAACCTACATAAATTTGCCTATTGATTTTAGCATAATACGATTAAGCCTATTAGCATGGTATCCAGGTGTTTTATGCGATAGTAAATAGTGGAAAGTCACGGAAACAGACCCAGAATTATTTGTTTTAGCCCTATAAGCATGTTTTATAGCAAGACAGTATTTGAAAAATCATGAATAAACCTGCAGAAGGTAAATTGGTTCGAACCTATAGGCATAATTTCTACAATTTAATCCAGTTTTAGGTCCTATAGACATGATGTCTATAATTTGATCAGAACAATGCATAAACAGAAATTTGCATACATATTCGATCATACCAGAACATAATTGAACCAAGCATTGAACCTATGGACATGACTGCTAGCACATAATGACTGAACATAATAAAGTACCTATAGGCATGATTTCTAACACATCACATATGATAACATATTATTGGACCTATAGGCAGGATTTCTACCCATCTTATTGCAAATGTAAAATAGGAACCCCTTCCCAATTTCACTAACACCCCAGAATTGTTATTACAAATAACTATTACATACCAAAATTTAATAAATAAATTACAAAGTAAGTGTAACTATAGAGAGCCTACAGCAGGCCCAAATACACCTGGACAGGCGAGGCCTTCCACTCACAATAGCTCCAAAACCCATGTTCATAGATACAAAGTAACCAGTTGTTGAGTGATTCACTCATATATCAAGGCTAAACATACAGAACCCAAATCCCTAGTATGCCAGAGTTCTCAAGGGTTTCAAGAATCCAGTGCAGTGCTCACACTAGAGAAATCAGAGGACAGAACCTAAGTAGCCTTGGCTTTTAGCCGGCTAGAAGTAAGAATTCAGAAGAATCAGAGGAGTAGAATGGGATTAGGGAATCTACTGAATGAAAGAATCACATATTGAGCATATATGAACAAATAGTAGACATGCTTAATCCTAAGCAGACTTAATTAAGTTTTAGGAATTAAATTAATCACATGCTAACAAGGCAAGTTCATAAGCAGATTCATAGTGATAACATAAGATCCAGATTAGTCTAAGTGCAGGAACTAGTATCGTAAGAAGGGATCCCATTAACTAGCAATAGGTCAGGACATATTAAAACTGATTAAGGAAATTACTAGAGGTGTCATAATATAGTAAGAACAAAGTCAAACAGGTCATATTATAACAGGTTCAACAAACAGGCTTATAAATCTGTTAATGCACACATCTATACATGGTTAACTAGTCCACAGGAAAAGGTATGAGAGCATGTTTATAACAAAGTTCATAATAGACTTAAATTTAAAAGATAGTCATCAATAATATAATGCTTAATCAGAATTTCATTAATCAACTCAAAATAGGTTCAAACATGTCTCAAACTACAAGTAATAGCATTTAGGATAACATTGTCTAATTAAAATAACACGTTGAGCAAATAATCATAGTGAAATGGCAGAGGGTCTAATAACTCACCAGTTGAGATGAAACAGGTAAGAAAGGGATCCAACAGTGTGGTAAATACCACAAACAGAAGCAAGAAATTGGAGATTTCTGGCCTTGGCTTTCAGTCGGCCAGGAATCAAAATACAGAATGAGATTATTCAAGAATGGAAGCTCACAACTTTGTTATAGTAGTGAAAAATTTTCGGACTCAGAACTTCCAAGTCTCCTCTTTCTTCTTTTTTTTTAAGGGGAGTGGGAGGGGTTTAAATAGAGCAGGGATTAGAACATAAACATGAAAAATAACTGGTTTAAACACCAAAAAGGGCAAGTACTTAAATCAATAAAATTGTAACCCTAAATTTTAGGTAAAAATACACAAGATTGGCAGAAAATAAGGAAAAGAATCACATAATGCGTACAATGAACATAGACATGAAATTATTCACAAGAAGCACAGAGTAGAACCGGATTTGGTTCAAGTGAAAAAAGGTGTGAAACCCTAATTTAAGGCAAGTAAAAGGAATCAACAAAAATAGTCAGATTCATGTGTAATAGAATGAATATAGACGAAATAATGCTAAAAATCAAGCTTGAACCAGTTTTGGTTTGAATCAAAAGAGAATCTGAAACCCTAACCTTAGGGAATCAGTAAGATACGAACGAATCAGGCTTACATGGTTCAAAATAACGTGTTTGAACTTAAGATCGTCCATATTCAAGAGGTAAAGATCGATTTGCACAGAATCAAAGATGGAGTACTTGCCATATTTAGGCAAGTACCTAAGTTATTCCATAAAATAGCACCAAATAAGGGAAATATCTCGAGATGGTAGGTGAATGGGGAAATAATCCCATTAGGAAAGGGATTTGGGGGGGATTTTAGTGAGGCAGCGGGATTAGGGTTCATCATAGGAGGGAAACAGAGGCGGTGGGTTTGAGAAATGAGCGTTAGGGTTTTGGGGTGGAGATATAAGGAAAGGGAGGGATCGTTTATGAGCCGTTTATCATTTTTGATCAACGGCTGGGATTTGAGCGGACTGGGTTGGGTTTAATTGATTGGGTAAGGGTAATTGGGTCAGGGATATTGGGCTTGGGTTAATTGGGTAGGTTTGGGTAGTTTAGGTCCAAATATTTAATTGAAAATTGGGGCCATATTTTAAATACCCAATTTATTAAATAACTAATTTATAAAAAAAATGAATAAATAAAACAAATATCACTTATGCATAAAAATGATTAAAAACAATTATTTAACACTATAAAAATATAAAAGGTTATTTGTTTGCATAAATAAAGTAATTATAAGCATGTATGGGCTATTATTGTAAAATATGCAATTTAGCCTTACAAAATGCAAACGTAATTATAATAAATGTACTAAAAATATTTAAAACCTAATATGGGTGTAAATGATAAGTTTAGATGATAAAACCATCATAAAATAATTTGTAAGGTAATTTATAGATATTTATATATATAATAAAATGTCGAAATAAATTGATTTAAAGCCTTTAAAAATTATAGAAAATTATGAAAACTGCTTATATATGCTTGTAGATCAAATGATGATGCATGTGCACTGTCTTGAAAGTATATATATATATATATATATATATATATATGAAAATTATGAGGGAAATATTGGGTATCAACACCCACCACGCTGAACTACGTCCTTGGGATGGCCTCTAGCTGGCTGGCCTCCACCTCTAACGGCTTGACCTCCACCTCTAACAGTCTGGCTTCTACCTCTGGGTACCTGACCCCTACCTCTGGCTGGCTGAGCAGGTGGTGCAGCAACTGATGCCGGAACCATGGAATGAGAACCCTGATGTTGTGAGCTGCCCGATGCCCGAGGGAAAAATCTAGCAGTGCCTCGGATCACCCCAAGTATAACAGGAACTCGGTTTCTATGACTGCTAACACTGTCGACCTGAGTAACCACCCTGAAAACTCTGGAGCAGAGGTGCACTAATAGGAGCTGGTGGTGCACTGTAGGCGAGCTGGTCGGAATAAGGCATATTAGGGCCACGACCGTCTAAGGTACCGTGGGATGCCTGAAGTGCTGAATGAAACGGCCTGGGAGGATGACCTCTACCAAAAGTACCCCTGCCTCTAGATGAGGCACCGCCGAATCCCTTGAAATGATGTGGTCTCTTGTCAGACCCCTGACCTCCCTGAGCAAGAACCATCTCGACTCGCCTAGCGATATTGGCAGCCGCTTGAAAAGAAATCTCACTCCAAGTCTCCTTAGCCATCTGCAATCCGATAGGCTAAGAAAGTCCGTCAATAAACCTCCTCACCCTCTCTCTCTCTCGGTAGAAAGCAGAAGACGAGCATGACGGGCCAAATCCACACAGTGGGTCTCATACTGAGTAATAGTCATACTGCCCTGTTGGAGACGCTCGAAGTGACAATGATGCTCCTCTCTCAGTGCGACAAGGAGAAACTTCTCTAGAAAGAGCTGAGAGAATTGGTCCGAAGTAAGAGCAGGGGACCTTGCTGGTCTGGTCAACAAATAATCTCTCCACCATTTCTTGGCGGAACCAGTCATTTGTAATGCAGCAAAATCGATGCATTAACACTCTCCCTTACCATAATGCGATGAACAAACAACAATATGGAGATAGAATAACAAGTTCAAGCCTTACTTCAACATTTGATTCCACAATATCAACCGCAACTTCGGAATCAATACCCAATTATCACTAGAAGGTCCATAAACATGATAAGAATGATCAATTTAACAATACTAGTCTAAACATGGATAACATGAACAAATGAAGCTATAATTGCAAGACACCAAGCCCCGCTCGCATGCTTTAACCCGGCTACAACGCATAAGTACTCGTCACCTCACATATACGTTGTTCCCCAACATTTAAACATGTAGCAAATAGAAAAACAAGTCCTATTCCTTCAAGTCAAGGTTAGGCACAACACTGACCTCGCTGCAAAGGCCACTCAATGCTCAATTACCGCTTTTCCTCTAGAATCCACCTCCAAACCACTTGTATATATCCACAAACGACTCAATAATATCAAATATTGTTAAAGAAATCAATTACAATGCATAAATTTAGATTCCTCAAACTTTCCCCCAAAAGGTCAAAAATCGACCTTGGGCCCGCTTGGTCAAAACTCGAGGTTCGGACCAAAATTCATTTATCCGTTCACCCCCGAGCCCGGTTATATAATTAGTTTTGGAATCCGACCCCAAATTGAGGTCTAAATCCCCAATTTGCAAAAACCCCCAATATTTCCTAAATCCCTAGTTTTCTACCATGAAAGAACAAAGACTAGGGCTAGGAATTTAATGGGTGATCATAGAAATGGAAGAAAATGAGTTAAAGGGTACAAACCTATGAATTGATGTTGAGTTTTCCCTTCCAAATCGCACCTAGTCCGAGTTCTAATGGAGAGTATGAAAAATGGGAAAAATCCCACTTTGGTTCTGTTTTAAGGTCTGGGCGTCAAGCCTTCTTCGCGTTCGCGAAGGGCCCGCCGCGTTCGCGAAGGGCAGCAACCCGAAGGGATTTCGCATTCATGAAGGATTGCACGTATTCGCGATGGTCTATCCCCCTGGCCATCGCGTTCGCGAGACTTGCCTCGCGTTCACGTAGAACAACCCACTGATCCCCAGCCCACCTCCAATAACTCTACGCGTTCGCATGTTGCCTGTCGCGTTCGCGAAGAGTAGACCCCAATGGTCCACGTTCATGACCATAACCTCGCGTTCGCGTAGAGAAAACCATCCCCCAGCCCAGCTCACACTTCGTGTTTGCGAGAGTGCCTTCGCGAATGCGAGGAAGGAAACCAGAAAGCAGCTGAAACTGAAGAAAAAACCAGCTTTCTAAGTTCAAAGCATTCCGTAGCCTATTCGTTACTCACCCGAGCCCTCGGGGCTCTAAACTAAAAGTGCACACAAGTCTAAACACATTATACGAACTTGCTCAAGCGATCAAATCGCCAAAATAACACCTAGAACTACGAATCGGACACCAAATCAAATGAAATTTTGAAGAAAACTTTAAAACTTCTATTTTCACAACCTAACATCTGAATCACGTCAAATCAACTCTATTTTGCACAAAATTCGACAGACAAGTCATAAATATTATATTGGAACTGTACCGGGCTCCGGAACCAAAAATACGGACCCGGTATCAATAAAATCAAACATCAGTAAATTCTAAAAATCTTTAAACTTTCAACTTTTAATTTTCCATCAAAATTCCATATCTCGAGTTAGGGACCTCGGAATTCGATTGCGGGCATACGCCCAGGTCCCAAATTATGATACGGACCTACCAGGACCATCAAAATACGGATTCATGTCTGTTTACTCAAATTGTTGACCAAAGTCAATCCAAATGGTTTTCAAAGCAACATTTCATATTGTTCACAATTTTTAACATAAAAGCTTTTCAGAAACACGCTCGGACAGCGCACGCAACTCGAGAAGGGTAAAAATGAGATTTTTAAGGCTTCAGATCGCAGAAATAGGTTTTATAATATAAGATGACCTATCGGGTCATCACATATTGTGATTAGTATATGATGCTGAATGTTTTCACTGTGAGAAGAAAGGGCATTGGAAGAGAAACTGCAAGGAGTATCTTGCAACTCTAAAGGATAAGAAACAAAGTGAGACATTAATGAAAAATATTTTCAAGGTTTCTTTAGCTACTACTAATTCTTCACTGTGGGTATTAGATACTGGTAGTGGATATAACATCTGCAATATGTTGCAAGGGTTCAAGATAAGTAAGAGACTGAAGAAAGGAGAAGTTAATCTACAAGTTGGAAATGATACAAAAGTTGCAGTCATAGCCATGGGATCAATTTCTTTAATAATGCCTTCGGGCAAAGTACTTATGCTGGATGATTCTTATTATGTTCCTAAATTTATTTCGAACATAATTTAAGCTTCTATGTTGGACAAGCGTGGGTTTCGCATTAACATAGGAAACGGTATTTGTTTTATTTATTATGGTGATGATTTATATGTGAATAGCTATCTCCAACATGATATTTATGTCTTACCTAATGTGAATGCAAATTCAATTATGCATGTTTATAGTCTTAAGAGTAAAAGAGATGATCAAGTAAATCATACATATTTTTAGCATTGTAGGCTTGGTCATATTGGAGAGAAAAGAATTAACAAGTTGTATAAGAAAGAGTACCTTGACAAGTATGATTTTGAATCATATCCAACTAGTGAATCTTGTCTCAAAGTAAATATGACCAAATCTCCATTTACTGGAAGTGGAGAAAGAGCTTCTGAATTATTGGGACTAATTCATACAGATGTTTATGGGCCCATAAAAATTCAAGCTAGAGGTGGATATTATTACTTTATCACCTTCAATAATGATATTCCAAGAAAAGGATTTGTGTATATTATAAAACACAAATATGGATCTTTTGAAATGTTCAAAAGGTTCCGTAGTGAAATTAAGAAACATACTGGTAAAAGTATCAAAGTACTAAGGTCTGATAGAAGTGAAAAATATTTTAGTGAAGATTTTACTAGGTATCTCATAAAGAATGAGATTCTCTCACAGTGGACACCTCCGAGAACACCACAACTCGATGGTGTGTTTGAAAGGAGAAATCGAACCTTATTAGATATGGTGAGATCTATCATGGGGTTCACTGATCTTTCAATAAATTTATGGGGATATATTTTGGAAGAAGAAACATACTTACTTAATAAAGTTCTCACTAAGTCAGTCTCTACAACATCATATAAGATATGGAAAGGACGTAAGCCTAACCTTAGACATATTAAAGTTTGGGTCTGTCCAGCTTATGTTAAGAGACTGCAGTCTGATATACTTGACCCAAGATCTGATAAGTGTAGGTTCATTGGGTATCCCAAAGAAACAATGAGATATTATTTCTATCACCCTTCTGATCATAACATGTTTGTGGCTAGAGGAGCAACCTTTTTGGAAAGAGAATTTATTTTGAAAGGAAATTATAGTGGAGAAATAGAACTTGATGATGCTCAAGACACTAATGAATCAACACAAAATAAAGATCATGAGACACAAGTTGAAGAACCTTTATTGGATATTTTTTGAAGTTGAAAAGGAAGTTTCCATCTTCAACGGTTGAAGTTTCAGAACTAAATGTAGTTCAAGAATAGGTTGATGAACCAGTTGCAAGCCAAATTGAACAACAACCAAATCCAGCACAAGGTGAAAAAGTTGTACAAGCACCTCTTAGAAGGTCTACACGAAAATGTCATGTACCAACTAGATTAAATCTAATGATACACGATGATGTATCAAATGAGGTTGGTCATAATGATGATGACCCTAAGACCTATGAAGAGGCTATACAAAGTTCTGACTATGAGAGATGGCAAAAGGCCATGAAATTCGAAATAGAATCCATGAAGGAAAATAAAGTATGGACTTTAGTTGAACCTTCATAGAATATAAAACATATAGGCTGTAAATGGATTTTTAAGAAAAATATTGGAGCAGACGGAAAGATGGAGACCTACAAAGCCCGTCTTGTTGCCAAGGGATATCGTCAGAAAAAGAGTCGACTATGATGAGACTTTCTTTACTGTGAAAATGCTCAAATCAATTCGGATTTTTCTTGCTATAGCAGAATACTATGATTTTGAAATATGGCAAATGGATGTGAAAACATCTTTACTTAATGGTGAGCTAGAAGAGGATGTGTACATGACACAACCTGAAGGTTTCATATCTCTGTCTGGTCATAATAATATTTGCAAGCTACAAAGATCCATTTATGGACTAAAGCAAGCTTCTCGAAGTTGGAATACTCGCTTTAACGAGACAATTGAAAAGTTTAATTTTGTTAGATACGAAGAAGATCCTTGTGTGTACAAAAAGGTTAGTGGGAGCATAATTGTATTCTTATTATTGTATGTTGATGATATATTACTCATAGGGAATGATATACTGGCATTGCAAAGTACCAAGATTTAGCTATCTGAACAGTTCTCCATAAAAGACTTGGGAGAAACAACTTATATTTTAGGAATAAAGATCTATAAAGATAGATCGGGGAAGCTGCTAGAACTTTTCCAATCTTTGTACATTCATACCATCTTAAGGAGGTATAACATGGATAATTCCAAAAGAGATGGTCTACCGATAGGCACTGGAATTACTCTCAGTAGGGAAGATTTTCCTAAAACACTTGAAGAGAGAGAACACATGAGTAGATCACATACTCTAGTGCAGTGGGAGCTATCATATATATCATGACATGTACACGTCCAGATGTGGCCTATGCACTAGGAGTGACTAGCCGATATCAAGCAAATCCTGGCGAGGAACATTGGAAGGTGGTGAAGACCATTCTTAAGCACTTAAGAAGGACTAAAGACCAATTCCTAATTTATGGAGATTCTGAGTTGAAACTTGAAGGTTATACTGATGCAAGTTTTTTATCAGATAGAGATGATAGAAAATCTATTTCTGGTTATGTATTCACCTTAAATGGTGGTGCAGTGATTTGAAAAAGTTCCAAACAACCTATGATAGCTGATTCAGTGACTGAAGCAGAATATATAACAGCTAGTGAAGCCGCTAAGGAAGATGTGTGGATGAAAAAGTTCTTAACTGAACTTGCTATGGTTCCTTCAATAGAAGGTGCAGTTCCATTATTGTGTGACAATACTGGAGCCATCATTCAAGCAAAATAACAAAGATCACACCAAAAATTCAAACACGTTCTATGAAGGTATCACTTGATAAGAAAAATCATTGAACGTGGAGACGCCCAGATTCAAAAGGTTGAAGGAAAGGAAAATGAAGCAAACCCATTCACGAAAGCTCTTGGTGCAAAGGAGTTTGACAATCACAAGTGAAAATTGGGAATGAAGTGCAATTGCGATTGGCTCTAGTGCAAGTGGGAGATTGTTAGGTATATAATAGATATGCCCTAAATCCAATCTCATATTTGATGATTTGAACATAATTTTGTGAACGTTATTTGATATAAAAATATATTGCATTTGATATTATTTTATCATAGTTATTATTAATTATTTGATTAATTTAATAAGGTCCTTGGTTAAATTTTGAGACTTGTCATCATGATGGAGATCATGATAATGAGAGTAAAGTCTCTTAAAATTTAATCTAAATTTGTTCTTGATCGTAGGATTATTAATTTGGATATTAGTAGTCTGATTAGATGAATATTTATGTGATCGCCTTTATGAGATAAAAATTAGTTGATCTCATTAACTAAATCACATAGATAGATGATGCATATAGAGATATGATTATTGAACCGACTCATTTGATAATTCCTAATAGTTAGAATTACCATAAACTGTCAATAGGATATTCTCTTGAAGAATGTGATGTAAGAGTTCCCTTTGACCTGAGATCGTCATAGTAATTGACAAGTTATTTATTGTACTTTGATACTAGACACCTATGGACCTAGGGCGATAGTTGAAAGGATATTAGTTATGATTAAATACTTTTAGAATTAGTGATTGATCAAGATGGAATATGTCAACTCTTGGTAATGAGTTTAAGCTCCATGTTGTCATGAATTATTAACGACCAAATTAAGACCTTGGCCAGGGCGATTGAATGAAAGAAGAAAAGAGTTTCTTAGGTCATTCAATGGTCAATTATGTTTGACATGAATACATAGTAGGTTGCCTATTAGGATTTGACAGTTAAACCATATCCTAGGGTGACTCAGAGCTATAAAGATGGGAGGAAATACTACATTATTCTTCTACGGGTTCTTGAGAGTAAATTGTATACTTCATGCTATCCGGTCGTTAAGGAGTGTTGCTAGACGCCACCCTTGATTAGTATATTACTATGATCAATTTACTACCGGTTTAGTATTGAACCTATGGGGTCTCACACTAACGAGTGTTATGTTCTTTGCTAAATGATTAATTATTTTATTGTTTGATAATTAAATTAAAGAATTTAATCAGTCAAAAAAATTTAGTTATTAGTTCAAATAAAATATTATTATATTCTTTGCTAGCATAAAGAATATAATTAATATTGTGAACAAATTAAAGTTTTTTATTTGGAATAAAATATTAAAATATATCTCTTGGTTAAAATATATAAATATATTTTATATATATATAATTAATATTTATTTATATAAGGTATATATAAAATATTAATGAAGACTTAGAATGAAATCCAATTGCAATTGGATTCACGTGCACTGTTCATAAAAGGACCGTTTCAGTAACTTCACGTAATTCCTTTGAGAATGGGATTTGTACTTCTCCAGTAGGAATTGTGAATATATTAAGGGTATGTTTGGTATAAAGGAAACTATTTTTCGAAAAATTATCAATTTTTCCATGTTTGGTTGGCTTGAAGTTTTAAAAAATATTTTCTTTATGAACTCATTTTCAAGGAAAACATTTTTCAAAACTCCTTTTCAATCTTCTCCACCCTATTCCCCATCCCCATCAATCCACCCCACCCCCAAACCATCCCTATCCACCCACCTACCCTAATCCCTATCCATCCTCACTCACCCCAACCTCGCCCACCACCCACCCTAAATATAACTATTATTAAGAGTACTTTCTTTTCATGTTGTAGATAATGTTTTTTTAATTTCAGCAAAATAATTATATTTTTTTCATGATGTGGTAAAAGTATTTTCTCTCATTTTAACATAACGCGTACTTTCTTTTCGCGATGTATATTTTGTTTTATTTCAACAAACTAAGTATTTTTATTTTTTGAAATAGAAAAGTATTGTTTTCAACAAAAAGAGTACTTTCTTTTCATGGTGTAGAAAAAGTATTTTCTTTCATTTCACCAAACTAACTATTTTCTTTTTTGATATAGAAAAAATATTTTTTTTCATTCAACAAAATGAGCAATTTCTTTTCATGTTGTAGAAATGTTACTTTCTTTTTCAACAAAATAAAGTATTTTCTTTTTAAATATCGAACTCAAATTTCATCGTTGTTCTTGTGTAAAAAAGTAAAGTAGCACATTAGTTTCTTTAGTCTTGTGTGAATTTTAAAAAGAATAATTATATTCTTGAAAATAAATAGAGTTCGGGAAAGGGGGGGGGGGGGGGGGGAGGAGTATAGAAAACATGAGAATTTTGGGAAAGGTGGTTGAGGAGAGTAGCATAAAAAAATATTTTTCTAATAATATTTTATACTCTCTAACCAAACACTAAAAAATATTTACCGAAAAATATATTTCACTCACCAACCAAACAAGGGAAAATAAGTGATAAAATCACTTATTTTCTTGAAATTTATTTTTAGGTATTTTTCTTCGTACCAAACACACCCGAAGTCTCATAATTCAATCCAATTTGGAATTGAGTTGGAACGTTCAAAAGGACCAGATGTGATGACCCAAAAGGTCATTTTATGTTTTAGAACCCGATTCTGCGCTCTTAAGCCTTAAAATCTTATTTTTACCCTCCTTGATTTGCGTGCACAGTCCGACGTGTTTCCAAAAAACTGTTATGTTGAAAATTGATGAAAATAAGAATTTTTGCCTTAAGAGTTGGTTTTAGTTGACTTTGGTCAATAGGTTTAGTAAACGGGACCGGATCCATATTTTGACGGTTCCGGTGGGTTCGTATCAACTTATGGGACCTGGTCGTAAGCCCATAATCAAATTCGGATGTCTCTAGCTCGAGTTATGAATTTTTTGATGAAAAGTAAAAATTTGAAAATTAATTATTTTTAAGAATTGGTTGATGTTTGGCCTTGTTGATACTAGGTTTGTATTTTGGTTCCGGAGCTCGGTATAGGTCCAATATAATATTTATGATTTACCTGTGAAATTTGGTGAGAAACAGAGTTGGTTTGATGTGATTCGGACATTCAATTGAGAAGATAGGAATTTTAAAGTGTTCTTAAGAATTGCATTTGATTTGGTGTTAAATTCATAGTTCTATGTGTTATTTTGGCGATTTGATCGTGCGAGCAAGTTCGTACGATGTTGTTAGACTTGTGCGCATGTTTGGTTTGGAGCCCCGAGGGCTCGGGTGAATTTCCGATAGGCCACGGGATATTTTAGACTTAAGCAAATCTGGCGTTTCTGCTGTATCTGGTATCTGATATGTTGTGCTTCGCGATTGCGTAGTCACTCTTGCGATCGCGAAGGTGAGCCTGGGCCGGGGGAGAATTTACTCTATGCGAATGCGAGACCATGGTCACGAACGTGGAGCATTAAGGGGAGTTACTCTACGCAAACGCGACCTATCGAACGCGAACGCGTAGCTTTAGCTAGACTGGACAGGGGCCCTGGGAAAGCTCTATGCGAACGCGAAGGTAAGGCGGGCCAAACCTTCGCGAACGCGTAGAGCCATCCGCGATCGCGTAAGTCCTTAGGAGGATGCTCTTCGCGAATACGACAGTGTTCACGTGATCGCAATGAACACTGTCGCCCAACATTTAACAGAATCCAAACACGGGACTTAGCCAAAACATTATTTTTTCAAAAACCAAACGGTGCGAGGCAATTTTCAAGAGTCATTTTCTTCCCCAAAGTGTGGGTAAGCGATTCTAAACCATTTTCTTTC
Organism: Nicotiana otophora; assembly: GCA_000715115.1. Lineage (NCBI taxonomy): Eukaryota > Viridiplantae > Streptophyta > Magnoliopsida > Solanales > Solanaceae > Nicotiana > Nicotiana otophora. The sequence continues at coordinate 48,033 of AWOL01S0013920.1, forward strand.
AATTACCTATTACAGTTTATGAATTATCAACCTAAAATCTAGAGTTTTTATGGTAGAATTTGGGGTTTGGGTAGAAACTAGGAATTTCGGAAATTTGGAGATTTAGACTTCAATTTGAGGTCGGATTCCAAAATCAATTATATATCTGGGCGCAGGGGTGAATGGGTAAATGAATTTCGGTCTGAACCTCGGGTTTTGACCAAGCGGGCCCGGTGTCGATTTTTGACTTTTTTGGAGGAAAATTTGGGAAATTTATTTTATGCAATGTAATTTATTCATTTAGCAATATTTGATATTATTGAGTCATTTTTGAATAGATATGATTGGTTTGGAGGTGAATTCTAGAAGAAAAGCTGTGATTGAGAATTAAGTAGCCTTCGGAGCAAGGTAAGTGTTGTGTCTAACCCTGACTTTAGGGAATTAGGAACCTTAGACTGTTTGCTATGGGAAATTCATGTGAGCGGCGTATATGTGAGGTGACAAGTACTTATGCACCACTAATTTACATGCTTTCCATGTTTTCTTCCATTTTTCTTATACAGTCTATTTCATATGCCTAATTGCTACGTGTTTATACCAGTGTCGTTCATTAACGTTCTTATCATGTTTACGGATTTTCTGGTGATAATTGAGTATTTATTTCAAAGTTGTGATTGATATTGTGGAACCAAATGTTGAAGTAAGGCTTATACTTGTATTCTATCTCCCCGTTGTTATTTATGCATTTCATTATGGTAAGGGAGAGTGTTAATGCACGAAGGGTGATACCGTGCCATATTATGAGTGTAAAAGCACGAAGGGTGATACCGTGCCATATTGTGAGTGTAAAAGCACGAAGGGTGATGCCGCGCCATATTGCGAGTGTTAATGCACGAAGGGTGATGACGTGCCATGATATGAGAGTTAATACACGAAGGGTGATGCCGTGCCGTTTCTATTGATTTATGGTGAGACTGAGAATAAAAGCGCGAAGGGTGATGCCGTGCATCTTTCCTTTACTATATTCGTGTTCCTGTTGATTCATAATATATTGGTTGTTCCAGCTATCATGCTGCTGTAGTTCTTTATCTCGTATTTCCCCCAGCATGTTTCCTCCTCCCGATATCTCCTGTCTAATTCTTTATTACTGTTATTTATATATACATTGTTAAACGGTACAGGTTGATTTGTAGGTGCCTTGCCTTAGCCTCGTCACTACTTCGTCGAGGTTAGGCTCAACACTTACCAGTACATGGGGTCGGTTGTACTGATACTGCATTCTGCACTTTCTGTGCAGATTTTGGTACCGACTCGAGTTGATCGAGATTTTTTTGTTGTTGGACCCACTATCCGGAGACTCAAGGTAGATCTGTCGGCGTTCACAGACCTTGAAGTCCCCGCCTATCATTTCTGTTTTACTGTTGCTTTCGTTCAAATAGTGTTATTTCTCTCAGACTATTATTTGTAGTAAATTCTAGAATGCTCGTGAATTGTGACTCCATATCCGAGTGGTAGTAATTAATATAATTTTTATATTATTCCGCACTTATTATATTTCATCTTAGCTAATTATTGTTATTTACTAATTGGAAATAAGGATTTGGTTTAAATGCTTCTCTAACATTGGTTTGCCTAGCTAGTGAAATATTAGGCGCCATCACGGTCCCGACGGTAGGAATTCCGGGTCGTGACAAGTTGGTATCAGAGCACTAGGTTGCCTAGGTCTCACGATTCATGAGCAAACTTAGTAGAGTCTGAAGGATCGGTACGGAGACGTATGTACTTATCTTCCAGAGGCTATGAAGTTTAGGAACAAATCTCACTTCTATTCTCCTCTGTCATGTGATTTTGTTTACTCAATACTGATTGAACTCTTCTACTCTTATTCCCTCGTAGATGGCGAGAACACGTACCGCTTTCTCAGCTGAGCAGCAGCAAGAGCCTCCAGTGGCAGCTCCTACGAGGGGCAGAGGTCGAGGCTGAGGTCGTGCCAGAGGCCGAGGTAAGGGCAGGGCTTTGCCCAGAGCCCGAGCAGCAGCCCCAACAGTGGAGCCTCAGATAGATCTTGACGAGGAGGTTCCAGCCCAGACTGTTCCTGCCGGACCAGCTCAGGTTCTGGAGGGGTTCATTGCCACCCCAGTACTTCAGGACGCTTTGGTCTGTTTGGTGGACCTTATGGAGTGTGTGGCCCATACTGATGCATTTCCCATGGAACCAGCAGTCTCTCAAGCTGGAGGAGGAGCCAGACTGCCACTACTCCTGCTTCGGAGTAGATAGCTCCCCAGTATCAGGCTCCAGTAGCTCAGCCAGTCGGAGTAGTTCAGCCGGTTGTTGCGCCACAGACCGGTGATGGGTCAGCTATGTCTTCTGAGGCTTTATGGAGATTGGACAGGTTTAACAAGCTCTCCCCAGTTCAATTTAGTGGTGCTTCTTCAAAGGATCCACAGGAGTATCTCGACAGCTGTCACGAGGTTCTACAGAACATGGGTATAGTGGAGACCAATGAGGTCGATGTTGCTGCATTTCAGATGACTAGTTCAGCCAAGAAATGGTGGAGAGATTATTTTCTAATCAGACCAGCTGGGTCGCCCGCTCTTACTTGGGACTAGTTCTTTCATCTCTTCATAGAGAAGTTTCTGCCTACTCACATTGAGAGAGGAGCGTCACCGTCAGTTTGAGCATCTCCAGCAGAGCAGTATGACTGTTACTCAGTATGAGACGCATTTTATGGATTTGGCCCATCATGCTATTCTTCTGCTTCCCATCGAGAGAGAGAGAGAGAGAGAGAGGGTGAGGAGGTTTATTGATGGACTTGCTCAGCCTATCAGATTGCAGATGGCTAAGGAGACTGGGAGTGAGATTTCTTTTCAGGCAGCTGCCAATGTCACCAGACGAGTCGAGTGGTTCTTACTCAGGGAGGTCAGGGGTATGACAAGATACCTCGTTATTCCGGTGAGTTTGGCGGTGCCTTATCTAGAGGCAAGGGTACTTTTGGTAGAGGCCATCCTCCCAGGCCGTTTCATTCAGCACTCCAGGCATCCCACGGTGCCTCAGGTGGTCGTGGACCTCAGATGCATTATTTCGACCAGCTAGACTACAGTGCACCACCAGCTCCTATTAGTGCACCTCCACTCCAGAGTTATCAGGGTGGTTATTTAGGTCGACATGGTCAATTTTAGGGTCAGCAGTCACAACAACCGGGGTTATGTTATACTTGTGGTGATCCGAGGCACATTGCTAGATTTTGCCCTCGGGCGATGGGCAGCTCACTACATCAGAGTTCATGTGCCATGGTTCCGGAACCTATTGCTGTACCACCTGGTCAGGCAGCCCGAGGTAGGGGTCAAGCAGCCAGAGGTAGAGGCCAGACTGTGAGAGGTGGAGGTCATGCCGTTAGAGGTGGAAACCAGACGGCTAGAGGTCGTCCCAGGGACGTAGTTCAGGGTGGTCGGGCCCAGGCCTGGTGTTATGATTTCCCAGCCAGGCCTAAGGCTGAGGCATCTGACGCTGTTATTACAGGTACTATTTCAGTTTGCAGTAGAGATGCTTCAATTATATTTGATCCGGGATCTAATTACTCTTATGTGTCATCCTATTTTTGCTTCATATTTGGTTGTGCCTTGTGATTCTTTGAGTGCTCCAGTGTGTGTGTCCACTCCTGTGGGAGATGCTATTATTGTAGATCGTGTTTATCGTTCATGTGTGGTCACCATTGGGAGTCTTGAGACTCATGTAGATCTTCTATTTCTTGATATGGTTGATTTTAATGTCATACTGGGTATGGATTGGCTGTCACCCTATCATGCTATATTAGATTGTCACGCCAAGACGGTGACCTTAGCCTTGTAGGGGTTGCCTCAATTAGAGTGGAGAGGGATTCTTGGCCATTTTGCCAGTAGGGTTATCTCTTATGTGAAGGCTCGGCATATGGTCGAGAAGGGATGTCTAGCTTATTTGGCTTATGTCCGCGATTCTAGCGCGGAGGTTCCTTCCATGGATTCAGTGCCAGTTGTTCGTGAGTTTCCGGAGGTGTTTCCTGCAAACCTGCCGGGGATGCCACCCGACAGGGACATTGACTTCTGCATTGATTTGGCTCCAGGGACTCTGCCCATTTCATCCCGCCATACCGCATGGCCCCGCCAGAGTTGAAAGAATTAAAGGAACAATTACATGATTTGCTTGATAAGGGTTTCATTAGACCTAGTGTCTCACCCTGGGGTGCACATGTGTTGTTTGTGAAGAAGAAAGATGGATCGATGAGGATATGTATCGATTATCGACAGTTGAACAAAGTCACCATCAAGAACAAGTACCCATTGCCGAGGATTGATGATTTATTTGATCAACTTCAGGGTACCCAGGTGTTTTCGAAGATTGATTTGAGATCTGACTACCATCAGTTGAGGATTAGGGCACCCGATGTCCCTAAGACAGCTTTTCGGATTCGGTATGAGCATTATGAGTTTCTAGTTATGTCATTTGGGATGACAAATGCCCCAACAGCATTCACGGATTTGATAAACTGGGTGTTCAAGCCCTACTTGGATTCCTTTGTGATTGTGTTTATTGATGATATCTTGGTCTACTCCCACAGCCGAGAGGAGCACGAGCAGCACCTTCAGATCGTTCTTCAAACTCTGAGAGACAACCAGTTATATGCTAAGTTCTCAAATTGTGAGTTTTGCTTGATATTAGTTGCTTTCTTGAGTCACTTTGTATCAGCAGAGGGTATTCAGGTGGATCCTAGGAAGATTGAGGCAGTTCAAAACTGACCTAGACCCACATCAGTTACAGAGATCCGTAGTTTCTTGGGATTGACAGGCTATTACCGTCGATTTATGGAGGGGGTTTCATCTATAGCAGCCCCGTTGGCTAGGTTAACCCAGAAGGGTGCCCCATTCAGATGGTCAGACGAGTGTGAGGCAAGCTTTCAGAAGCTCAAGACTACTTTGACTACGACATCAGTATTGGTGTTACCCTCAGGTTCAGGATCTTATACAGTATATTGTGACGTATCTCGTATTGGTCTGTGTGCGGTATTGATGCAGGGTGGCAAGGTTATTGCATATGCTTCACAGTAATTGAAGGTTCACGAGAAGAATTACCATGTTCATGATTTAGAGCCGGCAGCCATTGTTCACGCGCTGAATATTTGGAGGCACTATCTTTACAGCGTGCCATGTGAGCTATTCACGGATCATCGGAGCTTGCAGTATTTTTTCAACCAGAAGGAACTCAATTTGAGGCAGAGGAGGTGGTTGGAGCTATTGAAAGACTATGCTACCACCATATTGTATCATCTCGGGAAGTCCAATGTGGTGGCCGATGCTTTGAGTAGAAAGTCAGCTAGTATGGGTAGCCTTGCATATATTCCAGTTGGTGAGAGACCGCTTGCATTGGATGTTCAGGCTTTGGCCAACCAGTTTGTGAGGTTGGATATTTCTCAGCCCAGCCGTGTTCTAGCTTGTACAATTTCTCGGTCTTCTTTGTTTGAGTGCATTAGGGATCAGCAGGTAATGCTCCTCATTTGCTTGTCCTTAGAGATACAGTGCGGCATAGTGGTGCCAAGCAGGTTACTGTGGAGATGACGGTGTTTTGAGGATGCAGGGTCGTATTTGTGTGCCTAATGTGGATAGACTTCGTGAGTTGATTCTTGAGAAGGCCCACAGTTCCCGGTATTATATTTATCCGGGCGTCGCCAAGATGTATCAGGACTTGCAGCAGCATTATTGGTGGAGGCGAATGAAGAAGGATATAGTTGCTTATGTAGCTCGGTGTCTAAATTGTCAGCAAGTAAAGTACGAGCATCAGAGACCTGGTGGTTTGCTTCAGAAGATGGAGATTCCTGAGTGGAAGTGGGAGCGTATCACTATGGATTTTGTTGTTGGACTCCCACGAACTCAGAGGAAGTTCGATGCAGTTTGGGTCATTGTGGACATGCTGACCAAGTCAGCGCACTTCATTCCTGTGGCAGTTACCTATTCTTTGGAGAGGTTGGCAGTGATTTACATTCGTGAGATCGTCCGTCTTCACGGTGTGCCCGTGTCTATCATTGCAGATCGAGGTATGCAGTTCACCTCTCACTTCTGGAGGGCAGTACAGTGTGAGTTGGGTATGCGGGTTGAGTTGAGCATAGCATTCCATCCTCAGATGGACGGGCTGTCCGAGCATACTATTCAGATCTTGGAGTATATGCTCCGTGCATGTGTTATAGATTTCAAAGGATCGTGGGATCATTTCTTGCCCTTTGCAGAGTTCGCCTACAACAATAGCTACCAGTCGAGCATTCTGATGGCTCCCTGTGAGGCATTATATGGTAGGCGGTGCCGGTCGCCAGTTGGGTGGTTCGAGCCGGGAGAGGCTCGGTTGTTGGGCACAGACTTAGTATAGGATGCCTTGGATAAGGTCAAGATTATTCAGGACCGACTTCGCACAGCTCAGTCCAGGCAGAAGAGTTATGCTGACCGTAGAGTTCGTGATGTTGCATTTATGGTCGGGGAGAGAGTGTTACTTCGGGTATCACCCATGAAGGGTGTAATGAGGTACGAAAAGAAGGGAAAGTTGAGCCCTAGGTATATTGGACCTTTTGAGATTCTGGAGTTAGTGGGAGAGGTGGCTTACAGGCTTGCGTTGCCACCTAGTTTTGCCTTAAAAGTTGATTTTAGTTGACTTCGGTCAATATTTTTGGTAAACAGGCCCGGATCCGTGTTTTGATGGTCCCCGTGGGTCCGTATCAAATTATAGGACTTGGGCGTATGCCCGGAATCGCATTCGGAGGTCCCTAGCTCGAGTTATGAATTGTTTGATAAAACATAAAAGTCTAAAAATTAATTGTTTTTAAGAATTGGTTGATGTTTGGCCTTGTTGATATTTATGACTTACCTGTGGAATTCAGTGAGAAACGGAGTTGGTTTAACGTAATTCGGACGTCCAGTCGAGAAGATAGGAATTTTAAAAGTGTTCTTGAGAGTTTCATTTTATTTGGTGCTAAATTCATAGTTCTAGGTGTTATTCTGGCGATTTGATCGTGCGAGCAAGTTCGTATGATATTTTTAGACTTGTGCGCATGTTTGGTTTGGAGCCCCGAGGGCTCGGGTGAGTTTTCTATAGGCCACGCGATGTTTTAGACTTAGGAAAATCTGGTGTTTCTGCTGTATCTGGTATCTGATATGCTATGCTTCGCGATAGCGTAGTAACTCTTGCGATCGCTAAGGGGAACCTGGTCTGGGGGAGAATTTACTCTATGCGAACACGAGACCATGGTCGCGAACGCGGAGCATTGGGGGGAGTTACTCTAAGCGAACGTGACCTGTCGAACGCGAACGCGTAGCTTTAGCTAGGCTGGGTAGGGGACCTGGGAAAGCTCTATGTGAACGTGAGCCCTTTCACGCGAACGCGAAGGTAAGGCGGGCTAAACCTTCGCGATCACGTAGAGCCATCCGCGATCGCGTAAGTCCTTAGGAGGCTGCTCTTCGCGAACGCGAACACTGTCGCCCAACATTTAACAGAATCCAAACAAGAGATTTAGCCAAAAACATTCATTTTCTCAAAAACCAAACAGTGCGAGGCGATTTCCAAGAGTAATTTTCTTTCCCAAAGTGTTGGCAAGTGATTCTAAACCATTTTGTTTCCATTACCCGTTACATTTCATGAATTATCAACCTAAAATCTAGAGTTTACGTAGTAGAATGGGTGTTTGGGTAGAAACTAGGGATTTCAGAAATTTGGGGATTTAGACCTCAATTTGAGGTCGGATTCCAAAACCAATTATATATTCGGGTTCGGGGGTGAATGAGTAAATGAATTTTGGTCCGAACCTCGGGTTTTGACCAAGCGGGCCCGAGGTTGATTTTTGACCTTTTTGGAGGAAAATTTGGGAAATTTATTTTATGTAATGTAATTGATTCCTTTAGCAATATTTGATATTATTGAGTCATTTTTGAATAGATACGAGTGGTTTGGAGGTTAATTCTAGACGAAAAGCTGTGATTGAAAATTAAGTGGCCTTCGGAGCAAAGTAAGTATTGTGTCTAACCGTGACTTGAGGGAATTAGGAACCTTAGACTATTTGCTATGTGAAATTTATGTGAGCGGCGTATATATGAGGTGACGAGTACTTATGCACCGCCAATTTACCTGCTTTCCATGTTTTTCTTTCGTTTTTCTTATACTGTCTCTTTCCTATGCTTAATTGCTACGTGGTTATACCAGTGTTGTTAAATTGATCGTTCTTATCATGTTTACGAATTTTCTGGTGATAATCGAGTATTTATTTCAAAGTTGAGATTAATATTGTGGAACCAAATGTTGAATGACGCCTTGTACTTGTATTCTATCTCTATGTTGTTATTTATGCATGTCATTATGGTATGGGAGAGTGTTAATGCACGAAGGGTGATGCTGTGCCATATTGTGAGTGTAAAGGCACGAAGGGCGATGCCGTGTCATATTGTGAGTGTAAAAGCACGAAGGGTGATGCCGTGCCAAGATGTGAGTGTTAATGCACGAAGGGTGATACCATGCCATGATATGAGAGTTAATGCACGAAGGGTGATGCCGTGCCATTTCTATTGATTTATGGTGACACTCAGAGTAAAAGAACGAATGGTGATGCCGTGCATTTTTCCTTTACTGTATTCGTGTTCCTGTTGATTCATAATATATTGGTTGTTTCAGTTATCATTGTACTGTAGTTCTTTATCTCGTATTTCCCCAGCATGTTTCACCTCCCGATATCTCTTGTCTAATCCTTCATTACTGTTATTTGTATATACATTGTTAAATGGTACAAGTTGATTTGTAGGTGCCTTGCCTTAGCCTCGTCACTACTTCGTCGAGGTTAGGCTCGACACTTACCAGTACATGGGGTCGGATGTACTGATACTACACTCTGCATTTTCTGTGCAAATTTTGGTACCGGCTCGGATTGATCGAGATTGTTTTGCGGTTGGACCCGCTATCCGGAGACTCAAAGTAGATCTGTTGGCATTCACATACCTTGAATTCCCCGTATATATTTTCTATTTTACTCTTTCTTTCATTCAAACAGTTGTATTTCTCTCAGACTATTATTTGTAGTAAATTCTAGAATGCTCGTGAACTGTGACTCCAGATCCGGGTGGTAGTAATTAATACAGTTTTTATATTATTCTGCACTTATTATATTTTATCTTAGCTAATTATTTTTATTTATCGAATGGAAATAAGAATTTGGTTTAAATGATTCTTTAACGTAGGCTTGCCTAGCAAGTGAAATGTTAGGTGCCATCATGGTCCCGACGGTGCGAATTTCATGCCGTGACACCAGACGAACCACGTTTGTTTTTCCAATGGGAAAAAAATTCTGTAAGTTATATTTTTAGAATAAATTTTTACATTGAGTAAATCATTACCTCAACCAAATAGGAAAAAGGTTTATAGGTGATGCTATAAAGGGTGATGGAGAAAATTTACCGTATTAAGTTTTGAGAAGAAAAATTACTTTGTGAAAGTGAGAGTCCAATACAAAGCCAAAAGAGAAAATACAATTACAGAAAAAATATTTCTTGTTCTTCTACCTTTAAGTAGAGATTTTTGAGAAACATTGCATGTAAATAAATTCTTCTACCTTCTACTCTCTTCACCAGGTACGTCTTAGATCCGATCATTGACATGTAAATAACTTTTAAACACAAAAAGATCTATCCAGGATTAGAGACGAATCCAGAAATTCGAGAAGATGGGTGCACCGTTACTTCAAAGACAAACATGCTTCAAAGATAAACATTTACTTTCGTGATATATATAAAGTTTTACAAAAACAACAACTTGGCTAGCAAAAGTTATCCAATTCCATTATCTCAAAAATACATTATCAATTTACATTTGTACTCGACGAGCTTTCATATTTTGAAAGCGATCTATAATAGCATCATTACTTACAGTTGCAAATACCTTACATTCTATATTGCAAACTAAACAACCATTCAAAAATTCATCACCAATGCTATTACATAAATAGTTCTTTATGATCTTCATTGACGAGAATGATCTTTCCAGGCTTGCCGTAGCAACAGGTAAAATCAATGTCAGCTTCACAAGTAAATAAACAAGACAACAAGTTTATTTCTATTTTATTTTGGCCATCACTATAGCAAGATCCTTAATTCCTTTCAAATAGAGAAACACGATATCACACTTTCGAGCATAGACAATGAAACTATCAAGCTAGTAACTGAGAACCCGAAGCTCCCTATCACCAAACTCACTTAGATATACTCGGCCAACTTCATTATTCTATATTTGTCGAAATTATCAAATGAATCAACCGGATTCAAACTAGCCATACCAAGGAGTAAGTCACTAGTCAATACATCAAAACGATAATTGAGCTCTAGAAGTTGGAAATTAATAATAGCATAAAATACTTTCACACGAAAGTGATATGAATATTAAACATCTAACCTCTTACGTTTCGACCTTGGATAGTTTTCATACATTTTGGGAATTAAAATGCCATGTTTACCACAAAATGAGTCAACTTCATCCATCAAAGACTCCAATTCACTTTCTCTCATTGTTTGCAATCTTGTCTTTGCAAGGTCAGGTAACCTCATAGGATTGAAGATATCTTGATCTTTTTTTTGTAGATCTTTATTCAATTAATTTTTAAGAAGAAACATCTTGAACATCAAGTGCAACATAAACACAAATTTAAATTCTTGAATATTATCCAAAAGAAGTTTTGCTGCAAATCTATCAAGAGAAAGTAGACAATCCTGTTGCATATCTTTCAGCACATTAACAATTGAAACAAATATAATCATAAAGTTTTCCAAGGTCATAAAATGAGACCCCCAACGAGTATCACCCGGTCGTTGGAGGCCACGTTCTTGATTCAATCCTTGCCTGGTATAAACTTCTCCATTTTTAAGTAATTCTTTCAACTTCTCTCATCAACCAATATTCCAAAATAATTACCATCTAAATCTTTGATAATATATTTAGAGGTTTCTTTAGCACAAGCATCCACAATCTCCATTTGAATAGTTGGACAAATCATCATATCATCTTTTGGAGTATGGCATAATATCACTTTTCTCACATCTATGCTTATCTCCATGAAATTCCAAAAATGCAATAAAAATACCTTTGTATTCGGAATCTTCACTCTCATCATGACCACGAAATGGAAATCCATCTCTTAAGAGAAACCTTACTATATCAATTGAGGCATTTAAGTACATTCGATGATCACTTTTTACTTTCTTGCTTTGTTTGTCAAAAGGCGATTGAATTGTTGGCGTTTGATTCACCAAATCTTGCATTCTATTGAAACTTTTATGATGAATACTATTTACTTCATCGCCATCTGCTCCATATGTTTCTGAACACTTGTTCCAACCCCTAAAGCCATCTTTTGTAAAAGCATCCCCTGCATGTCCACGACTTTCAAGTTCATTCTTGAATAAATAATAACACAAACAAAATGTAGCATATGCTTTTATGCTATATTCCAACCATTGAGAATATGAACCTTTAAACCAATCGGGAATAAATTGATGCATTTGTTTCCCAAACATAGTTTTAGGGAAGTCATGACCAATCGGTTGACAAGGCCCTCTTTAAATAAAATATCTTCTCATTTCATCTCGAATGTTAGGACGATACTGAGAAATGTGTATTCTTTCTTTAGAATCAGTTTGAAGATATCCCAACCTAAGAACACTATTAACATTTGAAATAGGGGAAGAAATTGCTTCTCTTTGAACTTCTGAAACTATTTGTGAATTGGAGATGGTTGACACGAACTAGAACTTGGTTGGCCATTGTTTAACTTGATCAAGTATCTATCCATCTCGGAAAAATTATTCCTACAAAATCAAATACTCGCATTTATTCAATGTTAGACCATATCCATGTTATAAATTCAAATCAATCTTAATCATAAAATGAATTCACGAAAAGAGGAATCACACCCCTTTAGAATTCATTATTCAATAAGGGAATCACACATTCATACCCCTTTCGCATTCAAATATAAGAGAATCATGAATCACAAATACTTGTAAATTCATAATATAGTAGGAGAATCACACCCCTTCCAACTTACAATAAAATAAAATAAAAACATACAAATTCATCCGCAAAATATGTAATAGTTTATCTTGATCAACTGAATATCTCTACGACTCTGTCCAAGTTCCGGAATTTGGAAGCGAGTTTCACAATGTAATCTGCCAAGTGACACAAAATAAAGCATTGCACTAGTTAATAGGATTCCAAAAGTTAGATAAATAATGAACCAAACAAATGAGGAAAATAGAAAACAATTGTAAAGATGAAAGCAAACAAAATAATTGAGATTAACAATAAAATAAAAAATAAAAAATATACCCACTTAAGGAGTACAAAAAACTTGGAAGATCCTTGAGAAAGAGAGCAAATAAGGATTGAAGAATTGCTGGTAATAGATATTCTAAAATACAATTCTGGAATTGCAAGATTATAGCGATGTGAGTCGAGAGAAGACAGAGGATACGCTGATTTGGGGGTTAGAACAAGATTAAGAGAGAGAGAGAGAGAGAGAGAGAGAGAGAGAGAGAGAGAGAGAGAGGAGACGCAATTGACTTTTGGGTTTTGGCGTGAATTGGGATTGGGAGGAATATTGTATATTTGGGATTAAAAAACTAAAAAGAAATAATGCACTGCTGCCACAGTGAAAAACAAATAAAAGAGAAGAGAAAAAATAATTGAGTATAAAAATTGAGACTCTTGACCAGTTGACCACAAAGAAACAAAGAAAAGGCCCACTAGTGTACCTTTGACTCATTTTTTACCATGGGGCCATCAAGTACTTTTATAGATATTAAGTGAATTATCTATATAATAAATCAAATTTTGTGAGATTAGCATGGGTCACCGGCACCACCATTTCTTAGGCAGATCCGCTTCTGTCTATGATTGTTATTGTCTTTCGCTGCGTGTTATGAACACTTGCACACAATCTTTCATCACTTATTTTGTCTCAGGGATTAACACTTTGCCATTTGTTTGAAGGTTAGAGTTTATATATGTAAAAACGAGATAATGCATATTTAATTTTGCCCACTTGTCGAAAGTTTATGATCTTGAGTCAACACTGTCATTTCAAAGGTTAAATTTCAGTGAATATTTTAATTTTTTTTTTGGGTGTTGATATTCATCCCCTTCACTTTTTTGTATATAGTAGTATAGGACATACAACTTCCATAATATAATAATGACCGTAACTAGATATTCTCCAAATTATAATCTCCAAACAACCCTTAAAATAAGAAAAAGGACGTTATCGAAAAATATTTATACATAACTCCCCATAAAATATAACATTTGTAGAATTGGAAAATAACTCTAACCAGTCGTTGTAGGAAGAATGAGGTAAAAGAGACTTTTTGAAGTCATGTGTAACAATTTAATAAAAAATGTGTAATTAAAGGAATCGGGGGTCAGATTAAAAATAATAAAAGTTGTGGGTAAATATTAAAATTTTTAAAATTTTTAAAAAACTATACTCATTCAAATTATTTTAAATTTTCATTTTCCTCTTTTTTCTCCTCTTTACTTATTCTTCTCCTTCTTCCTTCTTTCTTCTTTCTTCTTTCTTCTTCCTCATTCTCTCATTCTTGTTCCTTACTTTCTTCTTTCTCTTCAAATTTCATTGCTGTTGCTGCTAGTTCGTCTATGTCATCTTCTTCTTCTTCTTCATTTTCTTCTTTGTCTTTTTCTTCTTTACCTCTTCATCTCATTTTCAGCTTCTTCTTCTTCACTTTTTATTTTCTTCTAGTGGTTTAAAATATACGAGAGAAAGAGAAAAAATATGAAAATTTACAAAGTGAATATTCTTCAAAATACCCTCGAAATATTTTGAAACATTCCCATAAATGAGTATTATGCAAAACATCCCCCAGGATGTTTCCAACATCCTGGAGACGTTTGAAACATCTCCCGGGATGTTTCAAACATCTCCCTCGATGTTTCAAACATCTCTCTTAATGTTTGAAACATCTCTCGGAATATTTGAACCATCTACGGTGTAACGACCCGACTTGTCGTTTTGAGTAATTACTCTCCTTTCTACTATTTGAAGTCTTGAATAGTTTCATATGATGTATTATGATGTATGTGAATCGTCAGTTTTGATTTTTCAGGTGTTTCGGGATTAGTTCAGATGAATGAATTTCATGTTAGAAGTTTAAATGAAAAAGGGTTGACCGCAGTTTGACTTTTGTGTAAACGACCCCGGAATAGAGTTTTGATGATTCTAATAACTCCGTATGGTGATTTTGCACTTAGGAGCGTGTCCGAAAAATTATTTGGAAGTTCGTAGTTAAATTAGGCTTGAAATGACAAAAATAGGAAAATTAAAAGCTAAACGTTTGACAAGGGAGTTGACCTTTTAATATCGGGGTCGGAATCCGATTTTGAAAATTTAGAATAGGTCCGTTATGTCATTTATGACTTGTGTGCAAAAATTTGAGGTCAATCGGACTTGATTTGATATGTTTCGTCATCGAATGTAGAATGTTCCGACGTCGTTTCTTCAAGCACAAGTGGTATCATATTATGAAAATGAGCTCCAAATTCGGTTTTTATTGATGCTTTAGATCAGTATCGAAATAACAGAGCCATAATAAAAAGAATTGTCGAATTCAGACATCGTATGAGAGAGTTATGCCCATTTTCGTGTCGGAAAAGATTTTTCCATCTCCGCGAGCGCCTTGGGTAGCGTGGGGCGCTAGCCCTGGCACTGGAAATTGTTGGGATTCTGGAAAGTGCACCACAGGCAGCACCCCACGCTACATGTGGCGCTCAAAAACACCAGAGGCTCTATAAATAGGGTTTTTGGCCTTTTATGTCAAAAATAGAGTTGGGGAGCTCGATTTAGAAGATATTTGGGCGATTTTCACGGGTAAACATTGGTGTAAGTGTTCCTTATCCTATATTGATTATATTTCATGATTTCATATTCATTTACATCATGAATCCGTGAATTTATGGAAGAAAAATTAAATTTTTATAAAATCTTCCAAAAATATAAAATGAAGATTTGAAGGTCAATCCGATGTCAGAATTCGATAATTGTGGAATGGTTGAACTTGTATCGGAACGAGTGTTCGGATTTCGTAAGTTTTTTTGGAATTTGAGATGTGGGTCCTACTGTTGATTTTTGAATTAATTTCGGATTGTTATTGTGAAATTTAGCATTTTAATATGGAATTGATTCCTATACCACATGTTGATTGTATCGAATTATTTTGACTAAGATTCGAGGTGTTCAGAGGCTGAATCATGAGAAAAAGGCTTATTATAATAAAGCATTTGCTCGGATTGAGGTAAGTAACTCTTCTAGTCTTAGAGCTAAGGGTATGAATCCCGATTATACGTGATATGTGTTTGGTGTTGAGGTGACGCACATGCTAGGTAACGGGCGTGTGGACGTGCACCGTTTGAACTGTGGCCCCGTTATTCCTGTGGTACTGTATAGTTACCTGAACTTATCTGCAATCATGAAATATCTACGTACTAGAGTTATCGAGTTGTGACTCATGTCAGAAATAATGCTTAGGCAAATGTTGGTATTATTAGGACCCACAAAGGTCATTTCTACTGTCGATTTATTTGTTTAAATTGTAAATTCATACTCAGTCATGTTTATTCATTTCATATCATCTCTTAGTCTCTGTTGCTATTTATTGACTCATCATATTATCATTTTCGGGCTAGTTTCATGACATTGTGAGCCCGAAAGATTGGAGAGACTGATGACTGAGTGAGGCCGAGGGCCTGATTGTGAGGATAATAATGGCATCGGGATGCATGCCGCAACAGTCCATATTGGCTTTATATACCTTATTATTATTGGATCGGGCTGCACGCCGCAGCATGCCAGATTGGTTTATTATAGCATGTGAGTTGTCTGTGCAGATACAGATATTGGTACTATAGCATGTGAGTTGTCCGTGCAGCACGTGAGTTGTCAAGGAAGATTATAGCGCTTGGGCTGAAGGAGCCCCTCCGGAGTCTGTACACACCCCTAGTGAGCGCAGGTACC
Organism: Nicotiana otophora; assembly: GCA_000715115.1. Lineage (NCBI taxonomy): Eukaryota > Viridiplantae > Streptophyta > Magnoliopsida > Solanales > Solanaceae > Nicotiana > Nicotiana otophora. The sequence continues at coordinate 64,084 of AWOL01S0013920.1, forward strand.
TACTGAGTGCGAGTGCCGAGTGATTGGGGGGATTTAGTGACAGTGAGGACTGAGTGACTGGGAGGACTGAGTGACTGGGAGGACTAAGTGAAATGATACTCTGAGAGTATGCATATGTTTTTGTCACTGCGTTGCATCGTATTGACATGCACACTTGACATACATGCATAGAGATGCATGTTCTCATATTGTACAGTATCACGTCATTCATGACTTCTCACACATATTGGAAAAAGACTTGAGTTTTCACTAATATACTTGAAAGGCAGAGCTATTTTCAAAAAATATGATTAAGTGAAGCAGGTTATTATTGAATTATTACTTGTGCTGCTTTATATTATATTGTTATAAAATATTGTTGGCTATTGGTATTGGACCTCTACTTGTGTTCCAACTCGTCACTATTTTCAACCTAAGGTTAGGTTTGTTACTTATTGAGTACATGTATTCAGTTGTACTCATACTACACTTCTGCACCTTGCGTGCAGATATTGGATGTTGATGTTGCTCTGATCCACGGGAGCTGGAGTTGAAGATGTACCTGTGTTCTGGTCATAGGTGCCTCTTGTTCATGGTAGCTTTAGATTTATAAGAATTTGTTTATGTACATTTCTAACAGATGATGTATTTATTTCATACCAGTTTTGTAAATTCTAATCTTAGAAGATCTTGATTTGTACTACCAGTCCTTGGGAGTTTAATAGAGTTAGTTAAATATTATTTGAATCAGATATTTGTTTATTGGCTTACCTAACGGGTTGGGTTAGGTGCCATCATAGCTAGTTAGATTTTGGGCCGTGACAAGTTGGTATCAGAGCTATAGGTTCATAGGTTCTAAAAGTCATGAGCAAATGTCTAGTAGAGTGTTGCGGATCGGTATGATGACGTCCATAATTATCTTCGAGAGGCTACATGACATTTAGGATAAACTTTCCATCTTTCTTTCCTTATCGTGCAATATTGATTCAGATTGAAGCGTAATCATTTTGAATTCCTTCCACGCATTCGTGTGCACATGTGAGCGCTCGGTATCAGCTGTTCGTCGTCGACATGTGATTTTATAAATGAGATTCGAGATGTGTATTCTGTGTTTTGGTGATGGGCCAGTCTAGAGGACTTGAGGCTAGGTTTAGACCACAACTTAGGCTCAGTAGTTTCAGTTGTGTGAACTTGTACATTTGGACTCATATATCCGATAATGTCTCTATGAGTGGAATTTGTAGATCGATGAGCGGTTGAATGGCTATGTGAGGAGTATGATGTGACTACGGAATGTGTCTAGATGGTTCACATATGACGGGAAGTGTTTGTTTCGGATGTGAAAAGGACTATTGAGTGCTTGATTTCTATAGTGATGTGACGTATAGTCTCGAGTTATGAGTGTTTTGAAAGATTTTTCATGTTGTTTAAATGTGGAATGAAGTAGATTTTTTATGTCTTGTGGTGAGTTCAGACTCAGGAAGATTAAGTGATGGCATAGTAGTTGTGGCTGTGAAAGGTTATGGAGGATGTCAGTTTGAAGCTAAGCATGTGGATTATCACATGCGAGGTAAACTATGGATGTGCGGTCATTATAATGTTGAGCGTAGAGTTCTTTTCTACCAGCAAAGTGTATGTGTTGAGATCTGAATTTGAATCTGGGTGAGAAAGTTGACTTGACAGTCAAGAGAATAAATGGGAGCTTAGCGCATGATTGAGGTATTTTATGGTTGGTGTTGCATGAGCCTGTGAAGAATTTTGTTGAATCTCACTGCATTATCATGGCAGTAATACGGTATGGGTGTTTTGAGTTATTAAATGAAATGATCTATGGCTTTGATCCAAGTGGGGGAGCTTCTCCCTAGATGTTTCAAACATCTCTTTTAATGTTTGAAACATCTCTCAGAATATTTGAACCATTCCCGGTGTAGCGACCCGACTTGTCATTTTGAGTAATTACACTCCTTTCTACTATTTGAAGTTTTGAATAGTTTCATATGATGTATTATAACGTGTGTTAATCGTCGGTTTTGATTTTTCAGGAGATTCAGGATTAGTTCGGACGAATGAATTTCATGTTGGAAGTTTAAATGAAAAAGGGTTGACCGGAGTTTGCTTTTTGTGCAAACGGCCCCGGAATAGAGTTTTGATGATTCCAACAGCTCCGTATGGTGATTTTGGACTTAGGAGCGTGCCCGAAAAATTATTTGGAAGTTCGTAGTTAAATTAGGCTTGAAATGATGAAATAGGAAATTAAAAGTTGAAAGTTTGACTAGGGAGTTGACCTTTTGATATCGTGGTCGGAATCCGATTTTGAAAATTTGGAATATGTCCTTTATGTCATTTATGACTTGTGTGCAAAAATTTGAGGTCAATCGGACTTGATTTAACAGGTTTCGTCATCGAATGTAGAATGTTCGGACGTCGTTTCTTCAAACATAAGTGGTATAATATTAAGAAAATGAGCTCCAAATTCGGTTTTTATTGATGCTTTAGATCAGTATCAAAATAACAGAGCCATAATAAAAAGAATCGTCGAATTCAGACATCGTATGAGAGAGTTATGCCCCTTTCCGTGTCGGAAAAGATTATTTCGTCTCCGCGAGCGCCTTGGGTAGCATGGGGCGCTAGCCCTGGCACTGAGAATTGTTGGGATTCTGGAAAGTGCACCACAGGCAGCACCCCATGCTCCTGTGGCGCTGAAAACACCAGAGGCTCTATAAACGAAGTTTTTGGCCATTTTTGTCAAAAATAGAGTTGGGGAGCTCAGTTTAGGCGATATTTGGAAGATTTGTACGGGTAAATATTGGGGTAAGTGTTCCTTATCCTATACTGATTATATTTCATGATTCCATATTCATTTACATCATGAATCCGTGAATTTATGGAAGAAAAGTAATATTTTTATAAAATTTTCCAAAAATGTAAAATGAAGATTTGAAGGTCAATCCGATGTCGTAATTCGATAATATTTGTATGGTTGAACTCGTATCGGAACGGGTGTTCATATTTTTGTGAGTTTTTCTGGGATTTGATATGTGGGTCCCACTGTTGAATTTTGAATTAATTTCGGATTTTTATTGTAAAATTTAGCATTTTCATATGGAATTGATTCCTATACCTCATGTTGATTGTATCGAATTAGTTTTACTAAGATTCGAGGCCGAATCACGAGGAAAAGATTTATTGGAATAAAGAATTTGCTCGGATTGAGGTAAGTAACTCTTCTAATCTTAGAGCCGTAGGTATGATTCCCGATTATACATGATATGTGTTTGGTGTTGAGGTGACGCACATGCTAGGTGACAGGCGTGTGGGCGTGCACCGTTTGAACTGTGACCGTGTTATTCTTGTGGTACTGTGTAGTTACCTGAACGTATATGTAATCATGAAATCTCTATGTACTAGAGTCATCGAGTTGTGACTCATGTCAGAAATAATGGTTAGGAAAATGTTGGTATTATTGGGACCCACTGAGGTCATTTCAACTATCGATTTATTTGTCTAAATTATAAATTCATACTCAATCATGTTCATTTATTTTATATCATCTCACAGTCTCTGTTGCTATTTATTGATTCATCATATCATCATTTTTGGGCTAGTTTCATGACATTGTGAGACTGAAAGATTGGAGAGATTGGTGACTGAGTGAGGACTAGAGCCTGATTGTGAGGATAATTATGGAATCGGGCTGCACGTCGCAGCAGACCATATTGGCTTTATATACCTTATTATTATAGGATCGGGCTGCATGTCACAGCAGGCCAGATTGGCTTATTATAGCACGTGAGTTGTCCGTGTGGATACATATATTGATACTATAACACATGAGTTGTCCATGCAGCACGTGAGTTGTCCGTGCAGATTATAGCGCTTGTGCTGAAGGAGCCCCTTCGGAGTCTGTACACACCCCTAGTGAGCGCAGGTATCTACTGAGTGCGAGTGCCGAGTGCCAAGTGCGAGTGCCGAGCGATTAGGAGGATTGAGTGACTGTAAGGACTGAGTGAAATGATACTCTGAGAGTATGCATATGGTTTTATCACTGAGTTGCATCGCATTGACATGCACACTTGACATATAGGCATACAGATGCATGTTTCTCATGCTGTACGGTATCACGTCATTCATGACTTCTCACACATATTGGCATGTGGGCATATTGATGCATTTTTCGCTGGCTATGTGGGAAGAAAATGAAACATTTTATTTATTATTGAAAGGAATTTTGGAAAAATTACTGTTTTCAAACTTACTCATATTTTTGAAAATTTTGGTAAAAGACTTGAGTTTTCACTGATACACTTGAAAGACAAAGCTATTTTCAAAAATCATGATTAAGTGGAGCATGTTATTGTTGAATTATTACTTGTGCTGCTTTAAATTATATTGTTATGAAATGTTGTTGGCTATTGGTGTTGGACCCCGACTTGTGTTCCAGCTCGTCACTACTTTCAACCTAAGGTTAGGTTTGTTATTTATTGAGTGCATGTGGTCGGTTGTACTCATACTACACTTCTGCACCTTGCGTGCAAATATTGGATGTTGATGTTGTTGTGATCGACGGGAGATGGATTTGAAGATATACTTGTGTTCCGTTCATAACTGCCTTTTGTTCCTGGTAGGCTTAGATTTATAAGAATGTGGTTATGTATATTTTGAATAGATGATGTATTTATTTCACACCAGTTTTGTAAATTCTAATCTTAGAAGCTCATGATTTGTGCTATCAGTCATTGGGGAGTTTAATAGAGTAAGTTAAATATTATTTGAATCAAATATTTATAAATTGGCTTACCTAACGGGTTGGGTTAGGTGCCATCACGGCTAGTTGAATTTTGGGTCGTGACACCAGGGATGTTTGAAACATCTTCGAGATGTTTGAAACATCCTTCGGGATATTTCTTCTGCTTCTTTCTTTTTGATGTTTGATCTTTTTTTCACAGATATGTGAAACATCTGTGCAGATGTTTTGAAACATCTCAGTAGATGTTTGAAACATTTCTCTAGATATTTGAAACATCTTCCTAAATGTTTGAGGATTAGGAGTGGCGGGGCATAGTAAGGAGCATTGCGAGATGGAGAAACAAGGGGAGGAGGAGGAGTGGCGGGAGGAGGATGAGGAGGAGGAGGAGGACGAGGGGAGGAGTGGGAGGAGGAATAGAGGTGGAGAAGGAGGGGTGCTTTTTTGTAAATGAGAAAACTTTGTGGGGGGGGATTAAAAATTATGTCATTAACACTAATCACAAAAGTATCTCTTCTACCTCATTCTTAACACTTATGTCTTAAAATTTGATTTAAGTTTTGAATCGTCTTAAAAATTAAAATCTCCCATATTTGTACCCGCAGCTTTGGATTTTCATATCCGGAAAGATTTCTTTGACAGAAAAATCATAAAACAAAAATAAATAACGATTACATCGCAATACCAACAGCTCCATATTAACCTCGATGTGTTGTTGAACAATCCGACGATTTATATCGTTGGTAATTATTTATTACTAACTTTTAATTAGTATCTACACTATTGGTTTGGCTAATCAATTCGTTGAACTATTCCAGTATTCCTTGGCATAATTGCCTACCCTTCTAGAATAGAATAATATGACTTAATTAGCAGTTGATTAATACAAATCTTCAACAGAACTCATACGGAAATGTAGACTGCATAATGATCAAGAATCTGTTAGATAAGGATTTCTTGTTCGATCTGTCAACTTAATTAATTTTACGTTTGTGAACTAGGAATTGACCAAAATAAGAATAAAATCAGGTGGAAACTTAAAGATTTAATGGGGTTTTCAGGCTAGATATGAAATTATTGGCTACATTTAAAGACCAAGTTACTGTCATAATTTCAAAATTATCAACAACCAAAAATTAAAAACAAATATTACACACCTTGATGGGCATTTCAGCATATATACAGTCAGATGTCTATGTAACAGCACCCCAATATAACAGTCATTCGTTATAAAAGTTAAGTTTTCCCGGAATCGATTTTTTAAGTTATATTTGACCTCTTATAGCAACGTTTCACCTGTAACACTAACATCCATATTTATAGCAGAACGTTTTTTTGTAAATTACTCTTCTATAAAAGTCATATAGAAACTCTAAGATTACTAATAATAGTTCTAAGCATATGCACAAATTCTTTTTCATTGAAAAATGTTTCTATCTTGCATTATAGGAAAGATTTAAAGATTTACACATGATACTTTTTTCATTGGACAAATGCCAAAATATATTTATATAGAAGATTCAACTATTATGCACATAGATTGCCTTCAAGGGGAAGCTATCAGATATCCTTTTGCTGAAAGTTTGGACATAAATCTTTGCCAATTCAAACGTTGTATCGCGAGTAAGAGAATAGAATCTACAAAATAAGCAAACTTTACAAAACTTTTTAACCAATTTTTTAATAACTTTAAAATGTGTGCCTTGGAATTAACTCTTAGTACATTTAGTTATAGATTTATTAATAATGTATTAATTTTTTTAATATTTAATTAGTAAAATATGCATATTGCATATCCCCAAAAAATATTCTAACAAAATTAAGCCTAATTATAGAATAATTAGCGAGACCTCGCAGTATGTGCGGACTCACATAAGGTTATCGGGATCATCACAATACTTGGACATGAATGTTATGAGGGCCGGAGATCCCTAAGTTATGTATCTAAGTAAATAACTTTGAAAAATTGAATAAAGAAGATTAGAAGATGTCACGACCCGAAATCTCACATGTCGTGATGGCGCCTATCTCAATACTAGGCAAGCTGAAAATCTCAATAAACCACCATATCTTTTAAGTTTGAAAACATAATATCTAAATTTAGCGGAAGAAAACTCAATAATACATATATAAATACTTCCAAAACCCGGTGCCACTGAGTACATGAGCATCTAAATGAATACAAGGTCTAACTGATAAAATCACTATCTGAAAATATAGAACAGTACAATAACTAAAAAGGAAGGGAGTCAAAGTCTGTGGACGCCAAGCAGCTACCTTGATAATCTCCACAGAATAAATTTCAAAATTTAGCAACCACCGTATCCGGGAGTACCTGGATCTGCACACGAGGTGCAGAGTGTAGTATGAGTACAACCAACTCAATAAGTAACAAGACTAACCTTTGGGCTGAAAGTAGTGATGAGCTCAGCATGTACAATCCAGTATAGAAATAACAATACAAAAATGTAGGCATGCTTTCAAGGTCAACAGTTACTCTCAGTACAAATAAAATAGATCAATTCTGAACAATGTGAGGAATATGACATCTTTGTATCTACATGCTAATGTACATACTGTATGTGATGCACCTTAGTGAAAACTCTGTGTACTCACGATCTAAAATAATGAATCACTCAGTACTGTGTATGGCCAATCCAGCCCAGGGAAGATCCATCTCAAATATATATATATATCCATCAACTGACAGTCAGTCACTCAGTACTCTATAAGGCCAATCCAGCCCAGGGAAAGATCCATCCCCAAATATTAATGATTCGGACAAGATCCATGTCTAGGAAAAATCCATCCCTCAATATAAATGCTTCGGGCAAGATCCATCCCTCAATATATATCTATGGAATGATCCATGCTCAGGAAAGATCCATCCCCCATATATATATATATATATATATATATATCAACCACGCTCACTTTGAGGGGGCAGACTCTGGAGGGGCTCCTTAAGCCCCAAGCGCTATAATAGCAAGATCCAGGCATAATAAATAAACATAACTATCTCTCAGAATCTCCAGTCTCTTGGGTTCTTAATGACATAAAAAACAAATCAACCCGAGATGATGATATGACGTATCAATGAATGACAACAGAGACTGAGATATGATATTCAAGTGATAGATGTGACTGAGTACAATATTGTAAATTTAAACAAATAGTTCAACAACAATACGACCCACGTGGGTCCTAAAATATATCGGCGCATAGCCAAATCATGATCTTTAACATGAGTCTCAACTCAATTTCTCTAACACGTGGAGGATGTGTGGATAATGTCATTTATTTAATTATGCAACTCCATAAAATCAATTAAATCACAATTCCTATGATGCACGCTCACACGCCCGTCACCTAGCATGTGTGTCATCTCCAAACAATTCATACAACATGACATTCAGGGATTCATACCCTCAGAACCAAGTTTAGAAGTGTTGCTTACGTCAAACCATGTAATTTCTCACTCTTCTATGCCTTTGCCTCGTGAATTGGTCTCCGAAAGCCTCGCATCTAGCCACAATTAATTTAATTCAGTCAATATAAATCATAGGAATTTATTCCATATGAACATACTAATTTTTCCAATAAAATCCGAAATTTAACTCAAAAAGCTCATGTACGGCCAACATCTCGGAACCCGATAAAAGTTACAAAATATGAACGGCCATCCAACCACGAGTCCAACCATACAAATTTTACCAAATTCCGATATCAACTCGACCCTCAAATCTTAAGTTAAAGTATTTGAAGATATCTATAATTGTCAACTCAATCTTTACCCATTTGAACTCAACAATCATTCCACAAACCTTATTGGTATGTGTATGTATAAATAATACTCTCACATCCAAGAATCATACTCTTAATCACCAATCTTTTACTCCAAACCCAAAATTGAAGAATTGGGGAAAGTAATTCTTACCTCTTTGAAGCCCTAGCAAGATCCTTGTAAAATCTTCAAACCTTGAACAAGAATTGATGGATAAATGACTAAGGCTTCACTTTCTCTCTCTAAAATACTCTCACCTCTCTCTAAAATATCAGATAAAACCCTTCAAAATGACCCCCAATAGTGTTTTATAAGAATGGGGTCAGGTTTATAAAACCAAAATAATTAAGCCTCAAAACACACTTTGCGGTCGCATATGCGACTGCATACCGTTTCTACGGCTCGCGAAATGGCCGCGAAATGTGGCCTCCGGAACAGGGCAAGGCTGCCTCAGTATGCAGTTGTTATGCGGTCCACAGACTTATTCTGCGGTCACATAATGCACCGCATAACTGATCTACGGTCATAAATTTCCTCCACACTTGCCCCACTCCTGATTCACTTTGTGGCCATTATGCGGCCCGCAGAGTGATTCTGCGACCGTATAGTGGGCCGCAGAAATGACCCTTTTCCGACAAAAAATTTTCTTTACGCATCGGTGCATTGTTGAACCCAAAACCTTTTCATCTTAAGTTTTAAACCTTCGAACTAAGTGTTCCAAATCATTCCAAACTTCACCGGACCCAAACCAGTTAACTCGGTAAATCATCAAACAACTCAAAATCATAACTTGAGCAGTAAGTGGAGAGACAAGGCTGTAATACTTGAAACGACCGGCCGGGTCATTACATTCTCTCCCTCTTAAACAAACGTTCGTCCTTTAACTAGTTTAGAATTATACCCAGAGTCTCAAATAGGTGTGGATATTTCCTCTCCATCTCTCGCTCAATCTCCCAAGTAGCCTCTCCGACTGGCTGACCTCACCAATGTACCTTCACTGACGCTACGTTCTTTGATCTTAGCTTTCGAACCTGCCGGTCTAAAATAGCCACCGGCTCCACATCATTATCGTCTAGCTGCACTGTAATGAAATCCAAAATATGACACGGATCCCCGACATACTTTCGGAGCATAAACACATGAAACACTGGATGCACATTCAATAGACTAGGCGGGAATGCAAGTTCATAAGCCACCTCTCCAATCTTCTTAAGTACCTCAAATGGCCCAATATACTGAGGGCTCAACTTTCCCTTCTTCCCGAACCTCAACACACCCTTCATTGGTGAAATCTTGAACAGAACCTTCTCCCCAACCATGTAAGCAACATCACGGGACCTTCCAATTGGTATAACTCTTCTGTCTAGACTGCGCCATGTGAAGCCGCTCCTGAATCAATTTAACCTTCTCTAAAGCATCCTGAACCAAATCAGTACCTAATAGCCTCGTCTCACCCGACTCAAACCAACCCACCGGAGACCGACACCGTCTCCCATATAAAGCCTCATACGGACCAATCTGAATGCTCGATTGGTACCTATTATTGTAAGCAACTTCTGCCAGTGGCAGAAATTGATCCCAAGAACCCCCAAAATTAATGACACAAATGCATAGCATGTCCTCCAAAATATGAATAGTCCACCCGGGCTGTCCGTCCATTTGAGGGTGAAATGTTGTACTCAATTGAACCTGTGTGCCCATTTATCGATGCATCGCTCTCCAAATTCTGTGATGTAAATTGCATGCCCCGATCTAAAATAGTGGACACTGGCACACCGTGTAGGCGAAAAATCTCGCGGATATAAATCTCAGCCAGCTGCTCCGAAGAATAATTAGTACCAACTGGAATAAAATGCGCGAACTTAGTCAACCGATCTACAATCACCCAAACATCATCAAACTTCCTCAAAGTCCATGAGAGTCCAACTATGAAGTTCATGGTAATACGCTCCCACTTCCACTCCAGAATTTCAAGTCTCTGAAGTAATCCGCCCGGTCTCTGATGTTCGTACTTCACCTGTTGACAATTTAAACACCGAGCTACAAACCCAACATTAGCTTTCTTCATTCGCCTCCACCAATAGTGCTACCTCAAATCCTGATACATCTTCGCGACACCTAGATGAATGGACTATCGCGGACGGTGAGCTTCCTGGAGAATCAACTCACACAAATCATTTACATTAGGCACACATAGCCTGCCCTGCATCCGTACTACACTGTCATCCCCGATAGTGACTTCCTTGGCATTACCGTGCTGAACCGTGTCCTTAAGGACAAGTAGATGGGGGTCATCATACTTACGTTCTCTGATACGATCATAAATAGAAGACCGAGAAACAACACAAGCCAAAACTCATCTCGGTTCGGAATTATCCAACCTAACATATTGGTTGGCCAAGGCCTGAACATCCAAGGCTAAAGGCCTCTCTGCTACCGGTAAGTACGATAAGCTGCCCAAACTCTCCGCCTTACGACTCAAGGCATCAGCCACCACATTGGCTTTTCCTGGATGATAGAGAATGGTGATATCATAATCTTTAAGCAACTCTAACCACCATCACTGTCGCAAATTAAGATCCTTCTATTTAAACAGATGCTGTAAACTCCGGTTATCGGTATAAACCTTACAATGGACACCGTATAAGTAATGCCGCCAAATTTTCAAGGCATGAACAATAACTGCTAACTCAAGGTCGTGGACAGGATAATTCTTCTCATGTACCTTTAATTGTCTGGATGCATAGGCAATTACTCTACCTTATTGCATTAGCACCGGACCGAGACCAATACACGACGCGCCACAATACACAGTATAAGACTCTGAACCTGCAGGCAACACCAATACTGGGGCTGTAGTCAAAGCTATCTTGAGCTTCTGAAAGCTTTTTTCACATTCTTCCGACCATCTGAACGGAGCACCTTTCTGGGTCAATTTAGTCATAGGCGATGCAATAAAAGAAAAACCCTTAACAAAGCGACGATAATAACCGGCCAAGCCAAGAAGACTTCGAATCACAGTAGCTGAAGATGGCCTGGGCCAACTTTGAACCGCCTCTATCTTTTTCGAATCTACCTTAATTCCTTCACTGGACACTATGTGCCCCAAGAATGCCACCGAGCTAATATAGAACTCATACTTAGAGAATTTGGCATAAACCTTTTCCTCTCTCAGCCTCTGTAGTACAATACTCAAGTGTCGTGCATGCTCCTCCTGGCTACGTGAGTACACCAGGATATCATCAATAAATACTATGACAAATGAGTCAAGATACGGCCGTAATACGCTATTCATCATGTGCATAAATGCTGCTGGGGTATTGGATGCCCAAATAACATCATAAGAAATTCATAGTGACCATAACGAGTCCTAAATGCCATCTTTAGAATAACCGAATCCCAAATTTTTAACTGGTAATACCCAGATCTCAAATCAATTTTGGAGAACACCCTCGTTCCCTGAAGCTGGTCAAACAAATCATCCATACGCAGTAATAGATATTTATTCTTAATTGTAACCTTGTTCAGTTGTCTGTAATCAATGCACATACGCATAGTACCATCTTTCTTTTTCACAAACAAAACCAGTGCACCCTAAGGTGACACACTAGGCCTAATAATCCCCTTATTAAGGAGTTCCTAAAGTTGCTCTTTCAATTCTTTCAATTCAGCTGGTGCCATACGATACGGAGGAATAGAAATAGGCTCTGTGCCTGACACCAAGTCGATACCGAAATAAATATCCTTGTCGGGTGGCATACCCGTCAGATCTGCAGGAAATACATCCGGAAAGTCTTGCACTACCGGTACTGAATCAATAGTAGGGGTATCTGCATCAACATTTCTCACAAAGGCCAAATATGACAAACATCCCTTCCCCACCATACGTTGGGCTTTCAAATAAGAAATTACCCTACTGGGAACATAATCTAGAGAACCTCTCCATTTGACCTTTGGCAACCCTAGCATCGCCAATGTCACGATTTTTGCGTGACAGTCCAGAATAGCATGACATGGATACAACCAATCCATACCTAGAATTACATCGAAATCAACCATATTGAGCAATAAAAAATCCACTCTAGTCTCTAGCCCCCCAATAGTTACCACACACGACCGATACATACGGTCCACAGTAATAGTATCGCCCACAAAGTAAATACACAAACAGGTGAAACTAAGGACTCACGGGGCATATCCAGATAATGAGCAAAATATAATGACACATAAGAATAAGTGGAACCAGGATCAAATAATATAGAAGCTTCCCTGTGGCACACTAAGACAATACTTGTGATCACTGCATCTGAAGTAACTGGATATGCCCTGGTAGGAAAAGCATAGAATCGGGCCTGACCGCTACCTGATCGGTCTCCTCCTCTTGGGCGACCCCTAGCTGACTGAGCCCCACCCTGAGCTGGCAGGGCATGTAGTGGAACAACTAGTGCAGAAGTCGTAACATGACTCCTCTGCTGAACTGGACCTCGCGTAAGGTAGGGAAAATGTCTCTTTATGTGGACTAAGTCTTCACACTCAAAGCAATCCCTTTCTGAAAAGGCTGGTAAGTTCTAATGCGGACCTCGAGAACCAGAATAACTAACAGAAGAACCTGGTATAGATGATCCCTGAATAGAAGGAGTACAAGGCATACTATGGGCTGGAAGTGCATTGAGAGATGACTGTCCTTGATGAGAACTGTATGAACCATGGCTGGATGATGCATTGCGGTGAACTGGATGACCCGCATGAGTATATCTATAAGGACGACCCTTGTTGTGGCAGGACTTCCCTCCAGAAGGTACCCCACCAGAACCGCCCGAACCTCGAGGCCTCTTAGCATCCCTCTCAACATGCTCCTAGCTACGGACCGCCTCTATCTACCGAGCAATGTCAACTACCTCTTCGAAGGTGGCACCGGATACCCTTTCCCTATTCATAAGTAACCGCAACCGATATGTGAGGCCATCAATGAACCATCTAATCCTTTCCCTTTCATTGGAAACCAACCAAACTGCGTGACGAGCCAACTCAGAAAATCTCGTCTCGTACTGCGTCACAGACATGCTATCCTGACGTAATTATTCAAATTATCTACGCAATTCCTCTCTGCGAGACTGCGGCACACATTTCTCCAAAAAGAGAACGGAGAACTAGTTCCATGTAAGTGGTACTGCACTGATCCGCCTGCACCTCTCATAGGCCTCCCACTATCTGAAGGCAGCCCCAAAAAACTAAAAGGTAGTGAACGAGACTCCGCTGGTCTCCAGAATACCTGCTGTCCGAAGCATCCGCTGGCACTTATCCAGAAAACCCTGAGCATCTTCTGACTCAGCACCGCTAAATGATGGAGGTCGAAGCCTCCCAAATCCCTCAAGCCTCCTCTGCTCATCATCTGCCATAACAGGAACTACCGAGACCTGAGTAGCTACAACCGGCTGGGCTGGTAAAGCCCTCGGTATTTGAAGTCCCTGTACTACCTGATCAGGTGTACAGGAAACTGGTGTATGAGTACCTCCACCGGCCTGAGAAGTGGAAGGTGCAGCCTGAGCCAAAACCACCTAAGCAAGGCCAGTGAAAATTGTCAGTATTTGTGCTAGTGCCTCCTGAAGGCCTGGAATCACAATAGCTGCAACTGATGCCTGAGCTGGTCCTGTCGGCTCAGCTATATCTGGAATCTTCTCCTGAGCTAGAGCAACTGGTGGTGCTACAAGTGCTACTGCAACAGCTATACGAGCGACACCTCAACCTCTACCTCGGCCCCGACCTCTACCACGACCCTGGCCTCTCGCGACCCTAACTGGTGCCCGACCATCAAATCCGGTAGTACGTGTTCTCACCATCTGTGAGAGAATAGAATAATAGAAATTTTAGTTTTCTGGAATCAACCAGTTCGCACGATAGAATACAAGAAAGTGAAAGTTTCCTAAGGGTTCGGCAGCCTCTCGAAGATAAGTACAGACGTCTCCATACCGATCCGCAAGACTCTACTAAATCTGCTCATGACTCGTGAGACCTATGTAACCTAGGTCTCTGATACCAACTTGTCATGACCCGAAATCTCACCTGTCGTGATGGCGCCTATCTCAATACTAGGCAAGCCGACAATATCAATAAACTACCATATCTTTTAAGTTTGAAAACATAATATCTAAATTCAGAGGAAGTAAACTCACAAATACATATATAAACACTCCCAAAACCCAGTATTACTAAGTACTGAGCATCTAAAGGAATACAAGGTCTGACTGATAAAATCACTGTCTGAAAATATGGAACAGTATAATAACTAAAAAGGAAGGGAGTCAAAGTCTGTGGACGCCAAGCAACTATCTTGATAATCTCCACAGAATAAATTCTGAAATCTAGCAACCGCCGTATATGGGAGCACCTGGATCTATACACGAGGTGCAGAGTGTAGTATGAGTACAACTAACTTAATAAGTAACAAGACTAACCTTTGGGCTGAAAGTAGTGACGAGCTCAGCAGGTACAGTCCAGTATAGAAATAACAATACAAAAATGTAGGCATGCTTTCAAGTTCAATAGTTACTCTCAGTACAAATAAATTAGATCAATTCTGAACAATGTGAGGAATATGACATCTCTGTATCTACATGCCAATGTATATACTATATGTGATGCACCTTAGTGAAAGCTCCATGTACTCGCGATCTAAAATACTCAATCACTCAGTACTGTGTATGGCCAATCCAGCTTAGGGAAGATCCATCCCAAATATTGATATATATATATATATATATATATATATATATATATATATATATATATATCAACTGACAATCAGTCACTCAGTACTATATAAGGCCGATCAAGCCCAGGAGAAGATCCATCCCCAAATATCAATGATTCGGACAAGATCCATGTCCAGGCAAAATTCATCCCTCAATATAAATGCTTCGGGCAAGATCCATGCCGAGGGAAAATCGATCCCTCAATATAAATACTTCGGGGAAGATCCATCCCTCAATATATATATCTATGGCAAGATCCATGCCCAGGGAAGATCCATCCCCCCCCCCCCATATATATATCAACTATGCTCACTGTGGGGGTGCAGACTCTGGAGGGGCTCCTTCAGCCCAAGTGCTATAATAGCCAGATCCAGGCATAATAAATAAACATAACTATCACTCAGAATCTCTAGTCTCTCGGGCTCTCAATGACATAAAAACAAAATCAACCCAACATGATGATATGATGTATCAATGAATGACAACAGAGACTGAGATATGATATGCAAGTGATAGATGTGAGTGAGTACAACATTGTAGATTTACACAAATAGTTCAACAACAATACGACCCATATGGGTCCCAAAATATATCGGTGCGTAGCCAAATCATGATCTTTAACATGAGTATCAACTCAATTTCTCTAACACGTGGAGGATGTGCGGATAATGTCAATCAATTAAATCACAATTCCTATGATTCACACTCACACGCCCATCACCTAGTGTGTGCTTCATATCCAACCAATTCATATAACATGACATTCAGGGATTCATACTCTCAGAACCAAGTTTAGAAGTGTTACTGACGTCAAACCGTGTAATTTCTCACTCTGCTATGCCCTTGTCTCGTGAATTGGTCTCCAAAAGTCTCGCATCTAGCCACAATTAATTTGATTCAGTCAATACAAATCATAGGAATTTATTCCATATAAACATACTAATATTTCAAACAAAATTCGAACTTTAACTCAAAAGGCGCACGTGGGTCCTACGTCTCGGAACCCGAAAAAAGTTACAAAATATGAACATCCATCCAACCACGAGTCCAATCATATAAATTTTACCAAATTCCGACATCAACTCGCCCCTCAAATCTTAAGTTAAAGTCTTTGAAGATTTCTATCATTTTCAAGTCAATCTTTACCCATTTGAACTCAACAATCTTTCCACAAACCTTATTGGTATGTGTATGTATAAATAATACTCTTACATCCAAGAATCATACTCTTAATCACCCATTTTTTACTCCAAACTAAAAATTGAAGAATTGGAGAAAGAAATTCTTACCTCTTTGAAGCCCTAGCAAGATCCTTGTGAAAGCTTCCAACCTTGAACAAGAATTGATGAATAAATTACCAAGCCTTCACTTTCGCTCTATAAAACACTTATGTGGCTCGTGAAATGGCCGCAAAATGTAGCCTCCGGAACTGGGCAAGGCTGCTTCAGTATGCAGTCGTTATGCGGTCCATAGACTTGTTCTGCGGTCGCATAATGCACCACATAACTTATCTGCGATCGCATAATGCGCCGCAAACTTTCCTCCAAACTTGCCCCACTCCCGATTCACTCTGCGTCCATTATACGGTCCGCAGAGTAATTTTGCGACCACATAGTGGGCCGGAGAAATGACCCTTTTCCGGCAAAAACTTTCCTTTACACATCGGTGCATTGTTGAACCTAAAACCTTTTCAACTTAAGTTTTAAACCTTCGAACTAAGTGTACCAAATTATTTCAAATCTCACCGGACCCGAACCAATTAACCCGGTAAATCATCAAACAACTGAAAATTATAACTTGAGCAGTAAGTGGAGAGATGGGGTTGTAATACTTGGAACGATCGGCTGGGTCGTTACAGAAGAATCACTGAAGCACTGCGTGGCCCATTACAAAAGAAGGGATGGAGAAGAGAAGAAGACCTCCAGTTGCATAGCTGACTTACGTGGTCCACACAGGCTATGTGGCCATGATGCATGGCCCACACATGTCATCCACACAGACCCATATTCTAGAAATAAAGGGAGTTTCAGGAAGAGATAAAAGAAATAAGATTTTGAAGGTTTTGGGGTTCTAGTGAGAGCGAGGTTCTCGGCCATGGGCATTCCATACACTCCAAGGTAAGTTTCTATCCATGTTTTATGCTAATTAATGTTGAGCAACACTAGTATTAACATTGCAACATCCTTGGGTTTGCTAGATTTTATCCAATCAACCAAGAACACCAAAAGAGGGGTTTTCTAGGGTTTTCTTCCAAAGGTAATTCCCACTACTTGAAACCTATTTATAGAGTATCAATGAGTGTTTTAATATTACTTATGACTTGAAAAAGTAGTTGAAAGAATAGAATAATTGAGCCTTAGCTTTGACATTGAAAAGCTTGTTGGTAAGGAAGATGAATAGTGTTGGGTTTATTTGAGCGACTGTAACAACCCGACTGGTCATTTTGAGTATTACAATCTCATTCCCCCATTTACTGCTTATCCTGTGTTCAATTATAATTATGTGACTTGCCGGGGATGTTTTAGAATGAATTGGGACACTTAGTTCTAATATTTAAAGCTTAAGTAAAATAATTGACTGGATAATAAAATATGTGTAAACGACCCCGAAATAGAGTTTTGATGATTGCAATAGCTTTGTATGGTAAATTTAGACCTAGGAGTGTGTCCGAATAATTATTTGGAAGTCCGTAGTTGATTTTGGCTTGAAATGGCGAAATTAGGAAATAAAATATTTGGAAGTTTGATCGGGAGTTGACTTTATTGATATCGGGGTCGGAATCCAGTTCTAAAATTTTTCATAGGTCTGATATGTCATTTATTACTTGTGTGCAAAATTTGAACTTAATCGGACTTGATTTGATAGGTTTCGGCATCGAATGTAGAAGTTGGAATTCGTTAGTTTTCATTAGGCTTGAACTAGGTGTGATTTATGTTTTTAGCGTTATTTGATGTGATTTGAGGCCTCAACTAAGTTCGTATGATATTTTTGGACTTACCTCTCCAGGGTCCTTCTCACTTTACATATTTTCAGGATGAGACGTGG
The DNA here is from genome assembly GCA_000715115.1 of Nicotiana otophora. Taxonomy (NCBI): domain Eukaryota; kingdom Viridiplantae; phylum Streptophyta; class Magnoliopsida; order Solanales; family Solanaceae; genus Nicotiana; species Nicotiana otophora. The sequence goes on from AWOL01S0013920.1 coordinate 82,388, forward strand.
TACATAATGAGCGGATGCGGCTAGGATGACTCTCTCGCCGAGGCATATAACAAGGCACCACTTCTATTTCATGGTAGCCTTCATATTGATCTTACTTACTTTTGGTTGGGTTTTTCATAAGTATTTATTTCATCCTTGTGTCTTAGAAATTCCATAGACAATTATTATTCTTTTGGAGTTGTAATCGAGAGTTATTCATATGGCTTGCATGAAAGAAACATTGTTTTTACTTAGTATTTTTCAATTATTGAAAAATGATGGATTTAAAGATTTTATTTCATGTATGGTTTTAATCATTTAAAATAATTATGTTTTCAAAAAGGCTTCTGCATGTATTTATTTTGCATATACAGTCAAACCTCCTTATAACCTCGTTTGTTTCGAATTATTTTGGATGTTATAGCGAAGTACTGTTATATAGAACATATATTATAACATAACATAAAAATTGATTCTGAAAAAGCTTGGCTTTTATAGTAAAGTGTTGTTATATAGGAAAACTGTTATAGAGAGGTTTGACAGTAGATGGGCATTCTTGTACGATTTTGTTTGCCCGGGTTGGATAGTGTGCCGGTCACGTAGTTTTGGATCGTGACAAACTTGGTATCAGAGCACTAGGTTCTATTTCGAGTCCTAGGAAATATATGTAATCGTGTCTAGTGGAGTTTTCCTTATTGGTATGTTGTGCACCATACCCATATCGGGAAGGCTACATGAACATTGTAGGATTGTCTCATTCTTTTCTTCTCACTCTAGATCGTGCGTTAAAGCTTTAAGCAGGGAGAAAATTGTCTATTTGTGTCAAAATTCCATCGAGGTTTACGAAGGAGAGTGCTGAGCGTAATGCTTGCGATTTAAGTAATGACACTAGATATTGGAGAAGTTGTCAAAACAATATCGTTGGATCTTCATATGAATATAAGGGCAAGGATAAGGAATGAAATAAAGTGGATTCAAACGGAATGATGCAATAATAGATCATAATGTTTTTCCCAAGAGCTAATGACTGCTTGAAGGAAGATAAGACAGGAATCTCCTTGACCGTTGTCGTGATGCATTGAGAATCGCAGAAAATTTATGCTACTAAAAACAATAACCGCATCTTGAGAGGGCATGACCCTAGAATATGATTGGGACTGCTCGAGGAAAAGGACAAAAATATAATATATCAGCTACCAGTTGTGAAAGACAAGTAGAAATTTGATATGGGACAGATAGACACTTAGTATGACAGGTTGTAGTGATTATCATGTCACATGAAGCAACGACATGTCTAGAGTGTCAAAGCGTATTTATGAGTGATCAAGGCAATATGAATGGCATTAATTATTAATAACAAATGTGGATATATATGGAAATAATGTAAAGATACTTGAATGGATAAGTAGAAGACATACCAAGGTATGAAGTGTACAAAATGCATTACCTCAGAGGTTAAAGGAGTAACATAAATTGTCTAGAACATAAGTCATCATGAAAGGATAATATTAAACTTGTATAGACGAGGTATGTCTCATTTTGATGTTGACAAATGTGTGAAAGCTAAAGTTTCGAGAATATGTTCCAAAATGGGCCAACGAAGCTGTTGAGTGTGGATTGATTAAAACTAATATATTGTAAAAGGGTTGAATGTGTTGAATGAAGTACGAGGCTAGGTTAATATTCTTGATGAGTTGTAAAATATTACATGAACGAATTAAGTCCAAAGAGCTGGAGAACAGTAATAATACATTTTGAAAGTCAACGAATTGCGAATGTTTCAAAGATATGATATTAATGTCTCATGCATCCTAAAAATGTGTTGGAATGAGTCTAAGGGTATCTTATAATATATAAAGGTTCTTATTGTGTAAATACATCTTAATTTCATGGGTAGTAGAGGTATGCCCGAAAAGAATACGCATACGGAGATGTTGCTTGAAAACCTATATGGCATATAAAGATAGACGTGAATTGCTTGCATTATTATTGTGAAAAAGGTTTATTATTAAAAAGTTGCATAAAGTTATGGTATAAATATTTCTGTGAAGTAGTCGTACTTGTTAAAAGTGGTTGAGATTCGGCTTAGAGGCCTAAGGGAGTTGTACTTGCTAATGACATATTCGGGCATGGACTCAGAAGCATAAGGAGGTCGTACTTGCGGAAATATTATATATATATATATATATATATATATATATATGTGTGTGTGTGTGTGTGTGTGTGTGTGTGTGTGTGTGTGTGTGTGTGTGTGTGTGTGTGTGTGTGTGTGTGTGTGTGTGTGTGTGTGTGTGTGTGTGTGTGTGTGTGTGTGTGTGTGTGTGTGTGTGTGTGTGTGTGTGTGTGTGTGTGTGTGTGTGTGTGTGTGTGTGTGTGTGTGTGTGTGTGTGTGTGTGTGTGTGTGTGTGTGTGTGTGTGTGTGTGTGTGTGTGTGTGTGTGTGTGTGTGTGTGTGTGTGTGTGTGTGTGTGTGTGTGTGTGTGTGTGTGTGTGTGTGTGTGTGTGTGTGTGTGTGTGTGTGTGTGTGTGTGTGTGTGTGTGTGTGTGTGTGTGTGTGTGTGTGTGTGTGTGTGTGTGTGTGTGTGTGTGTGTGTGTGTGTGTGTGTGTGTGTGTGTGTGTGTGTGTGTGTGTGTGTGTGTGTGTGTGTGTGTGTGTGTGTGTGTGTGTGTGTGTGTGTGTGTGTGTGTGTGTGTGTGTGTGTGTGTGTGTGTGTGTGTGTGTGTGTGTGTGTGTGTGTGTGTGTGTGTGTGTGTGTGTGTGTGTGTGTGTGTGTGTGTGTGTGTGTGTGTGTGTGTGTGTGTGTGTGTGTGTGTGTGTGTGTGTGTGTGTGTGTGTGTGTGTGTGTGTGTGTGTGTGTGTGTGTGTGTGTGTGTGTGTGTGTGTGTGTGTGTGTGTGTGTGTGTGTGTGTGTGTGTGTGTGTGTGTGTGTGTGTGTGTGTGTGTGTGTGTGTGTGTGTGTGTGTGTGTGTGTGTGTGTGTGTGTGTGTGTGTGTGTGTGTGTGTGTGTGTGTGTGTGTGTGTGTGTGTGTGTGTGTGTGTGTGTGTGTGTGTGTGTGTGTGTGTGTGTGTGTGTGTGTGTGTGTGTGTGTGTGTGTGTGTGTGTGTGTGTGTGTGTGTGTGTGTGTGTGTGTGTGTGTGTGTGTGTGTGTGTGTGTGTGTGTGTGTGTGTGTGTGTGTGTGTGTGTGTGTGTGTGTGTGTGTGTGTGTGTGTGTGTGTGTGTGTGTGTGTGTGTGTGTGTGTGTGTGTGTGTGTGTGTGTGTGTGTGTGTGTGTGTGTGTGTGTGTGTGTGTGTGTGTGTGTGTGTGTGTGTGTGTGTGTGTGTGTGTGTGTGTGTGTGTGTGTGTGTGTGTGTGTGTGTGTGTGTGTGTGTGTGTGTGTGTGTGTGTGTGTGTGTGTGTGTGTGTGTGTGTGTGTGTGTGTGTGTGTGTGTGTGTGTGTGTGTGTGTGTGTGTGTGTGTGTGTGTGTGTGTGTGTGTGTGTGTGTGTGTGTGTGTGTGTGTGTGTGTGTGTGTGTGTGTGTGTGTGTGTGTGTGTGTGTGTGTGTGTGTGTGTGTGTGTGTGTGTGTGTGTGTGTGTGTGTGTGTGTGTGTGTGTGTGTGTGTGTGTGTGTGTGTGTGTGTGTGTGTGTGTGTGTGTGTGTGTGTGTGTGTGTGTGTGTGTGTGTGTGTGTGTGTGTGTGTGTGTGTGTGTGTGTGTGTGTGTGTGTGTGTGTGTGTGTGTGTGTGTGTGTGTGTGTGTGTGTGTGTGTGTGTGTGTGTGTGTGTGTGTGTGTGTGTGTGTGTGTGTGTGTGTGTGTGTGTGTGTGTGTGTGTGTGTGTGTGTGTGTGTGTGTGTGTGTGTGTGTGTGTGTGTGTGTGTGTGTGTGTGTGTGTGTGTGTGTGTGTGTGTGTGTGTGTGTGTGTGTGTGTGTGTGTGTGTGTGTGTGTGTGTGTGTGTGTGTGTGTGTGTGTGTGTGTGTGTGTGTGTGTGTGTGTGTGTGTGTGTGTGTGTGTGTGTGTGTGTGTGTGTGTGTGTGTGTGTGTGTGTGTGTGTGTGTGTGTGTGTGTGTGTGTGTGTGTGTGTGTGTGTGTGTGTGTGTGTGTGTGTGTGTGTGTGTGTGTGTGTGTGTGTGTGTGTGTGTGTGTGTGTGTGTGTGTGTGTGTGTGTGTGTGTGTGTGTGTGTGTGTGTGTGTGTGTGTGTGTGTGTGTGTGTGTGTGTGTGTGTGTGTGTGTGTGTGTGTGAACATGGACTCATGAATAACGCAACAAAGTTGTACTCCAAATGTATATCTGAGCTAACATCAAGAAACATACACATTAATAAAGTTACGAGGATTTTACAGATACGGAAAGAGTAATATGTTAATCATGATATTATAGCAAGGGTAAAGAATTATGATACATAGAAACATGAGTTGCAGTATGGAAGTGTTGTGGTATTTAAGATTGGAAAGGAACCAAGAGAGGTTTGATAAGTGGAGAGATTCAATCATATCATCAGGACTCAGAAGATAACACAATTATGGAGATCACGAGATTTTAGCCAAACGCAATCGAAAGTGAAAGCTATGAGAAGATATTCATGGTTGAGAAATAAATGACCATTAACTTCAGGATGGACACGTAAGTTTATCGGGCAAGTGTACTTGTGATATAAAGACTTTGTAATGTCTATAGAAAAAGAGTAGAAGATTGAGAATGAACTCACTCTTAAGTGGGGGAGAGTCGGATATATAATTTCATCTTAAGATGATGGGTGGTAAAGGAGAGATCTTACCTACAATAAGGAAAATGATAAGTTAAATTTATCAAATATATTCCAAGAGTAGGAAAAGTATAAGAGCAATAAAGGAGGTTGTACTGGGGCTGCGAGCTTGATGTAAATGAAAGAGATACAATATTTTTATTGTGGAAGTTAAAGAGATAAATCATCATTGTTCAGACAAGTTGTCAATGAACAAACAAATGGTTCGAATGAGTCCTAGAAGTTTGGTTTGGGTATGAATCAATTTAAGTACTTGAATACCAGTTTAAAAAAAATGAAAATGTTATTATACAAACATAGCATGGGATGAAATAGAGAAAGATCTTTCTGAGTGTATTCCTAAACAAGAAGGGGGCTATGTAAATCAAGACACCAATCCCAAGTGAACTCAATATGTTGGAAGGGAGTGACAATCCATAAGATGTGGAAATACTATCGGGGTCATGTTAAAGGCCAAGTGTCAAAGGCCTACGAGTAGTGGTGATATTATGATGATAAGAGTTTCCTGGCGAATGGAACCACAAACGTTGATGTTCAAAAATCGATGACTAATGTGTGTCACAAACTTAGTAATATTGAGGAATGAATATTTTCAACGAATAGGGCATATTAGCTATGACAATTAACAAGTTGGGGATTGAAGGCATCCAGTTGCGACCACCATAAAGGCGAGGAGATAAACTACATATTATTGGAGAAAAAGGTAAGACAATACCATGCTTAATTTTTGTTGGAATAAAGTAATGTTCTAGTAGATGCAGATGACTTTAAGTTGCTCGAGTCTCGGATGGATGGATGACTTCATGAAATAAGATTCGTATAGTGGAATGACATGATTTTAAAATCTTTGTTGCGAGAAAAGTTAGTAAATGGGATCCTTACCCATAAAGGAAAACTCCTAAGTGTGAATTTAGTCAAAAGGTTTGAGAATGGAGGACGAGTTATGCAATGTTACTTTACGAGTTATGATAAAACTTTAGTTCTAAAAGAACTACAAAAGGCTTCCAGATGGAAATAAATATATGACATTTCATATGTAAAGCGGTTATTCGGACGGACTTCACCAAGAACATTGGTTTAACAAATATGATATAATATCCATAAAAGGTAATTGTTAATAAAAGGTGTTGTAAGGCCCAGATGAAAGTGCATGCTTTCTCGAGGTTACGTGAGGTTTCTTAAAAGAGCGGAGGAGTGTACGTGAGCTTACCTTGCTACCGGAACTACCTTTAGTGGATTTGATCTTATAATTTCCTAACTACGAGAGTATAGGGACGATGGGGCACGTGTGATTTCTACTGTACATGAGATAACCTTAGAGGTAATGCTATTTTCTATTCTTGATAGCATGTTTAGATATTGATTATGATGGTTTGATTTACGAGGAGGGATCGGTTGAGCCTCATGCGGTGCAAGTTTGTGGGTTGAGATCTATAGTCATAAATTCAGTGAAAGTATTATGGCATAATCATGATGTCGAGAAGGCCACTTGGAGGGTCGACGAGGGATGTGAAAATCTAATGCCCTCACTTGGTCATGACAACAAGTATGATTGTTTCTTAGAATTTTCTTTTAGTTCGATGTGTATCATGCTTATTCCGTGAAGCGAGTAAGTAAATTGTTAATCTTTCTTATGAGTTGAGATTCGATACATTATTGATGTAGTTGATTCGCGTATTACCTATGGTGGTTGTACCTGTCTCAGGGTGTATACCTTATTATTGTAATGCTGGGAGTGTCTAAGAGATCCCTTACATGTCATTTCCGTAATGACCCGACCGGTTATTTTGAGATTTAGCACGTTGTTCGGCGGTTTGAGGCCTTGAGTAGTTTCACTTAAGGTATTATGACTTGTGCGCGTGGTAGGAATTGAACTTTGGGAAGTTCGGAGTTGATTTGGAAAGAAAACTCTCATTTCAGAAGCTTTAAGTTGGAAGAATTGACTAAGGTTTGATTTTTGAGTAAACGACCTCGGAATTGGGATTTAAAGGTTGCAACAAGTTTGTATGATGATTTTGGACTTGGGCGTATGTCCGGATCGGGTTTTGGATGACCCGGGAGCGTTTTGGCGCCCATTGTGGAAAGTTGGCATTTTGGAAGGATTTCATAAATTTGGGTCGAAGATCATTTCAATGTTATCAATGTCCGATTAGGATTCCGAGCCTTGGAATAGCTCCGTATGGTAATGTTGGACTTAGGGGCGCGTCCGGAAGTGGATTTGGAGGTCCGTAGGTCATTTCGGGGTCATTTGGCGAAACATGGAAATTTGAAGGTTTTTAGAAAGATTTAACGGGAGTGGACTTTTTGATATCAAGGTCGGATTCCGATTTTGGAAGTTGGAATAGGTCCGTAATATCAATTATGACTTGTGTACAAAATTTGAGGTCAATCGGACGTGATTTGATAGGTTTCGGCATCGAAGGTAAACATTTGAAGCTTTAAAGTTCATTAAGCTTGATTTGGGGTGTGATTCATGGTTTAATATTGTTTGATATGATTTGAGGCCTCGAACAGGTCCGTGTTATATTATGGGATTGGTTTGTGCGCCTTGGACGGGGTCCCGGGGGCCTTGGGTGTATTTCGGGGTGGTTTCAGATCAATTCAGGATGTTTTAGCTTATGATGTTGCTAGTTCTGATATTGTCCCTCGCGACCGCGAAGTGAGTCCCGTGATCGCAAAGGGAGGATTTTTGGACTGCTGATGGTTGTTCATCGCGAACGCGGCATGGAGGTCACGAACGCGGAAGAGGGTCTATAACAGCCTACGTAAACGTGGGAAAGTTATCGCGAACACGTAGAAGGAAGAGGGAGCGAGGCCTCGAGTAGTTGGCCTTCACGAACGCGTCTGGTGGAATGCGAAAGCGAAGGGTGGTGGTCTCAAATGTTCGTGAACACGACTAGGATGACGCGAACGTGAAGAGAAATTTGCAGGCAGTGTTTCTTTGGCCTTCGCGATCGCGATGGTCTTTCCGCGATCCCGAAGAAGAGCAGACCTGGGCAGTGAAGTTTTAAAGATGGGATTTGGCCATTTTCCTCCATTTATTCATTTGGTTGGGCAATATTCGGAGCTCTTGGAAGGGTTATTTGCATTATCTATGTCAAGATAAGTGATTCCCACCTATTGCAAGTTAAATACTTGGATTATATATAGATTGTAACATTGAAATTCATGGCAAATTGGTGGAAATTTGAGGTTTTGGTAGAGAATCTAGAAATTGGTATTTTTGGATTTTGACCACGAAATTGGACATGGAATTTGGAATACATTATATATGTTCGAAAATTTTCGGAATCCGGGCACGTGGGCCTGAAGGTGATTTGTATCGACTTTTTGAGCGGAGTTGGAAATTATCGTAAATTGCATTATTATGAGTATTAGAGTATATATTTATGGATTTGCACCTTTATTGACCAGTTTTGGAGCGATGGGTAGTGGTTTGAGTCGTTGGAAAGGCTTTGGAGCCGGTTATGGAATTGCGGAGCGAGGTAAGTCTCCTTTCTAACCTTGTAAGAGGGAATTAACCCATAGGTGAATCAAATCATTATGTGTTTCTATTTGTGGGGGCTACGTACACACGAGGTGACGAAAGTCTGTGCATAGTTACTATTATGATTATGTCCGGGTAGTCTACAACTCATATCATGTTGTATTTGTGATGTTTGCTCCCTACTTGTTAATTTAATTATTTAAATCAATTAGAAATTCGATAAAGGAATTGTTAAAAGATTAAATTTTATTTACTTGACCGTTAAATAAGAATTTGAAATTCTTGGAATATTTTCCCCTTAATAAATCTTGAATTGGTTGTTTAATATGTTTTCTCTTTTTTGGAGCGGGTCGAACGCCTCAGTAGCAGATAGATGCATCTATAGTTTGCGCCGTTCGATCCTCGGCAGGGCATAGTTTAAATATTTATATTGGATCGGGCCGTACGACATCGACATGATTTGCGCATAATATATCTTTGAAATTGATAATAATTAATATTGCTTTCATTGGCCCGAGATACAAAAATATTAAATGACGAAAATAAATTTGGAAAGTTCCTATTAACAAAAGAATTGTTTACTTACTTCATGTTATTGCGTTTACAGCCGTTCTATACAATGCACGCTTAATTATAATATTAGTATTTTATTGTTAGCCCTTAGTAAGTGTCGGAGTCGACCCCTCGTCACTACTTCTTCGAGGTTAGGCGGGATACTTACTGGGTACGCGTTGATTTACGTACTCATACTACACTTGTTGCACATTTTTGTACAGGTACATATATGTCTAGTGACCTTGTGGGCGCAGAGGTGCGGTTATGGCAGGGAATTAGGTAGCTGCATTCTATACTACGATCCGCAACCAGCAGAGTCTCTTTCCAAGTATTTTTATTTCTCCAGTCCAAAATTATATTCCGGACATATGTTGTATTTTATTTTACATTCCTAGTTGAGGCTCATGCACTTGTGAAACCGGGTTTTGGGGTGATTATGGGTTGTCCTGTATTGAAATTGTTAAAAATATTATTATTTACTTTGTAAATTCCACCTTTTACTATTTAATTAAAGGAAATATGATTTCAAAAATATTAAAATGAGAATCAAATTAAGTATTTATTTGTGGCTTGCCTGACAGCGGTGTCTGGCGCCATCATGACCTTTAATGGATTTTGGGTCGTGACAACATGGTCTCAGAGCACTAGGTTCACTTAGGTCTCACTAGTCATGAGCGATAGTAGAGGTTCGCGGATCAATACGAAGACATGTATACTTATCTTCGAGAGGCTACCGGAATGTTAGAAGCACTTTACTTCTTGACCCCTGATCGTGCGATTTGATTCCTTTGAGGCTTATGCCTTCATTTCCTTCCTATTCAATCTTATGCGACGTGTAGCGCTTGTTATAAATTGGGAATCGAGGAATTTTAATGATACTACAGATATGTTGCATGATGATTCTCCATGCGTATTTGATTGGGCTATTGTCGTCGCCTTACGGAAGGTCGTTCTGTCATTGCAGCTCAGTATCAGTATTACCTAAGTTTTTGACATTTGGCATTGATTGTTATGACGATTCGTGCATTGCTATCGCACAATATTTGAGTAATGGTAGGATACTTGTCTATGTGTAGGGACAGTGAATGATTTGAAAGGAGGTGTTTTCTCAATGCATGATTTAAGGGTTCAATGATTTATTTCAAATAGAGGAAAGGCAATCAGACTAAGAATATTCAGGTTTGGGTTGATGGAGTGACGAGACTTGGTATTTTGGAGCGTGGTGAGATTTTCAACTGTGATGTCGTCATCCTTGTTGAATGTGTTAAGTTTGCTAGTGTTATGGTCTTCTTTAATTCGCCTTTGGGGTAGGGTATTGTGAAATGGGGCGGGGGAAAGCGACTGTCAGAGATCGCAGTGTGCAGTGGTTTAGAATCGAATCGGTGTTCCTAGTGTTGATGGATCGAGAAGGATGATCTATAGAGAGGTTCAAAGTTGGTAGCGATCTATTGGTTCAAGTGCTACAGAGACAGATTTTGATTTAAGGCAACAGCTGGGCAACAGAGGATGAGGATAGAAATGTGGGAGGTGTCTTGTCGCGGTTAAGTTTCTAGAAGGCCAAGTGTGAGAAGCAAACGTCGAGTAGTTGCTTAAAGGAGAGGGTTTGACCAAAGTGGGAGAGTGGAAGAGTAGCATATGGGTTCTGTGGTAGTATAGCTACACGCGTTGAGGAATGTTTAGAGTGATTTGGAACTCCTGGTGGACAATGATTAAGTCTACGAACTTAATTTGGAATATTGGCTCCTATACGGAGAAGGGTTGGATACGACAGAAAGAAGTTGCATGGTATGAAGAAGGATACAACATGACTTTGGATTGGAATGTATTGTCGCACCTTTAGTTGATGTCCATGAGGAGTGAACCGACTTGTACAGCTAGTGAATGAACACGGGCCCAGGATAGTTTATTGGTTTCGTGATAATTGTACTCGGTGCAGCGTTGTTGGAAGATGTCGGCATGGAATTTCCACATGTGGGTTATTTACGGTGAGCAGGTTAACTGTTGCGTGGTGTTGATGAATCTTCTACGAAGAATTTTACTGGCTATCTGGTAAGAGGTCGAATATGTAAATGTATCTAGTGATTCAGAGCGTTCATGAAATAGTTAATAAGAAAATTTTGAGGAATTTGGCGGGTCAATTGCGCGAGGTCATGTCGGTAAGGGAGAAGGAATCTTGGTAGGTTCCAGGGTCATATAATGGTAGCTTCAAGCTTAAACGGGAGAGCCCCACCTCCTACGATTGGATTGCATGGTTGTCTACTTATGAGGTTTCTAGTTATCGGCATATTGGTGGGTTGTTACGACTAAGGAAAGAGAAGATCAGTGGTGATTTGAGCCAAGGATTGGAGGAATGTGTGCTACAATTGGCATTATCAATTCATGTTCATGCTTTGGGAAGACTAGGAGTTTATGCTTCATGTAGATGTGATGTGCAAGGAAAGTGAGTCAGCTGAGTGCTTCATTGAAAAGGTGTTCATATGCTAGCAGGGCCTTGGAGTTTGATCATAATTGGGAACAAGTCAGAGTGGGTTACTCGCAACAATTGTTCTAGTGGGTTCAAAGATTCAAAGTGCGGTGCCTAAGAATTTTAATCCAGTAGTATGTTTAAGTATTGAGCTTTTGTAGTGGATTATGAAAAGTGGCTTGGAGTGTTCTACGTTATCTTCGTTATGTGGTGTGGCATTGGAGGAATGGGAGAAAATAACTTCGGATTCATAGAGGGATTTTCAGAATGGGTGTACCAGTTGAAGATGCGAATATGCGCATAAGGAGGGTATGAGATGGTTCATGGGTTTTGGTGACAGCGTGGTCTCGTGAAATAAGGTCACTCAGGATGAGTGTGGATTTGGGTTCATGATGTTTTGAATGAAGCTATTATTAGTTCTAGGGAAAGTCCCGAGTAAATTAGAAGAAGTGGCTGGGTTGATAATGGTCGAATCAACATGGTTATGGCAGTGACCAGTTTCTCCAGCGGAAAGTTATACATGTGGTTTGTGGTTATACATTTGGGCTTGAGATCCACCACAACGTGGTTGATTTGGGAGGTATTCGATTCATATGGCTTTATTGTGTAACGGGATTTCTGAAAGAGTTATGGCAGTTTAGATTATGACATGAGGTTGTATTTTCTGCAGTTTGGGAATTTAGTTGCGTGTTGCATTGGTTCTTCTGAAATGAGCTAAGTAAAAGGTTTCTATATGATGAAGTGTTTATCCTATTAGTGGATCAGGGGTTATTAAGGAATTCTGGTACTCTCACATATTGGCATGTTAGGTGCAGTGAACGGCATGGGAAATTGGAAGCTGAGGATCAAGGTTGTGGTTCGGTGTTGACAAGAATGTCACGAGCTCGGATGATCAGGGAAGAATTCAGATGTTTAGAGTAAGTTGGTATTGTCGTTAGCATCACCTGAGATCAGTGTCCTATGTAAGAGGCTTTGTGTACTGATTTGCTGCTTCTTGATTTGCTTTACAACATTAGTGTGGCCGGTGGTATGGATGTGCAGACTTGTTACCTGGTGCGGAAGGTTGTGGGAGCGTATCCCAGAGGGAGATTGTATAGGTGTGACATGTAGTCACTTGATTGATTAAAGATTGAAACCAAGAATGGATATTTGGTACTATCGCTAATGTGAGAGTTTAGGCATGAAAGGCGCTCTATTCAGTTGGTTGTGAATTGTTGAAGTTTGTTCCGGATTCGACTGTTGTTCTTGTGTGTCATGGGAAAAAAGTCATTTTGGATCCTTGAGAGAGTATTTGCCCAAGCATGGTGTGATCAGAATCGGTTTGGGGTCCGTTGATGGGTCCAAATGTGGATGTGTACTCTACACTAGCCTCGGCGTGTTTATTAAGCGTAAGATTCCTTATGGAGGAGTATTCAGGTGTTGGATGTTAAATTTGCCGTCAGCTACTTCATGTAATTCTCTATTGTGCCGTGTGGGTTGTGAGACAACTTGATTATTTGTATAATGTGTTTAGGTCCCGCGTAGCGGTAGTGTTATATTTCTGGCTCATTTTGATGTCAAATTTTGCGGCTATTATGCGACCGCATAACCACTTTGCGAGCCGCACTCTTGTCGTATATCCTGCTTTGGGATTTTTTGGAGGGAGGTTCTGTGGTGCACTATGCGACTGCAGAACTGTTCTGTGACCGCAGACCAGGTCAGACACGCCCAGTTTTGGAGGCCAAATTATGCGGCCGATATGCGGACTGTATATCAATTATGGAATCACATATACGATCGCAAAATCTGTTCCAGAGCTTCATTTTTCGGGTTTTTAAATCCAACGCTATTCCGTTAAAACACCAACGTTGGGCCATTGTGAACCTATTTTCTGATATTTCTAGAGCGGGAGAGAGAGTCCAAGAGGGAGGAAGTGATCTTCATCAAATATTTCTCTTCTATTCTTGCTTAAAACCATGAAGATTATCAAGAGAGGCACCTGGGTCTTCTTCTTAAGAGTTAAGATTCTATCACCCAAAACTCTTAATTTCAAAATGTAACTAGAATGGGCCACTAGTAAGGTAATTCACGGGGATGAGAGTGCTTACCTTGTATGCATGTGTTCCTAAGGTATGTGGGGAGGTTGTGAGTTAAAGATAGAAAGGAATGGGGTGTGGCTTGGTGGAGTCTTTCATAAAAAGGGACATGAAACCTTAATACACACATAGTGTTTGATAGAATGCTCAAGTGAGCTAGAATTATGAACGTTTTCCTAATTTGAAGTTCAATTTTGTTATATTGCTAAAATAGATTAAAGTTGCTAATATTCCAGAACGTCTTAGAGTTTTAGGAGTCTCAATTGAGGTATGTTGTCTAAACCCTGTCTTCTTAGAATCGAATCCCACGGTGTTCATGTAATTGGAGTAAGTCCTTGATCATTATTGAATTGGCTATTCCTAATATGGTTGTGTTGGAGGATGTATGTTCAATACTTATTCTAAATCCTTCATCATATCATCTTGTTATTTGAGGATATGTTAAAAATGTGGAATATGTGTTAGAAGTATTAAGACTTCATGTCAAGATCGAAATAAAGATTGTTAGGCCAATTTGTGTGAAAAGCCTTTATGTGCCTTGAATTCTAAATTGCTCACATGTGAAATCAAGATTGAATGAAACCCGTGTTTTTATTGATGATAATAAAAATGTTGGATTGTGGGAAAAGCACTTGAATTATGAAATAGGCCAAGTGCCAAGAACGACTTTATAATTAAAACCATTTGTGCCAATGTGCTGAAAAGATCGGAAAGAAATATGAAGTAAGATGATCGATTGAAATGGTTGATGTCTCGAATGAGATGGCTTAGCAGATCGGGCAGAGATCGGACTCCGTATAATAGCACGGTGGTATTGTGAGTGAAATTATGAACATGGTTGATGTCTAAAATGAGATGGCTTAGCCGATCGGGCCGAGATCGGACTCCATGTAATAACACAGTGGTATTGTGAATGAAATAGTGAATATGGTTGATGTCTCAAATGAGATGGCTTAGCCGATCCGGCCGAGATCGGACTCCATGTAAGAACCCGGTGGTATTGTGGAATGTGGTATATTGGCCCTAAAAACCACCCAACCTAATAATGCGGAAGTTGTCTTAAAAAGCTATGTGATCCTTAACTTGATGTTATAATATTATTTAAAGCTCTTATTGAATTCTTGACTGTTCCTCTTGTATTATTATTCATTCTATTAATATGGTGTTTAGCTATACATACTAGTGCTATTCCATGGTACTAACGTCCATTTTGCCGGGGGTACTACATATTTAAATGGATGCAAGTGGTTACATAGCAGACAATGTTGATCATAAATATGTGCTGTATCCTCTTCTCAGCGGATCCGGTGACCCCCATTTCATTCCTGGGTCATGTAATATATCTTTTGCTAGTGGTGGAAGGCATGAGAAGAGGTAGAGGGCGGCCTAAGAAGTATTGGGGAGAGGTGATCAGACAGGATATGGCGAAACTCCAGATTTCTGAGGACATGACACTTGATAGGAAGATGTGGAGGTCGAGTATTAGGGTTGTAGGTTAGGAGGTAGTTGAGTCCTGCCTTACTTCGTACTATTGTGGGACTATCCATTTAGGGGTTTTGTCTAAGATAGCTAGTGTCAATATTGTGACTTACTATTTCGCTTTTAGTGTGTGTCCTATTTACTAGTTATCGCTTTGCTTTGCATCCTTCCTCTGGATTTTACTGTGCTCTTATCTTTCTTATGATTGTTGTGGCGGTACTAATATTGTCTCCC
>AWOL01S0013920.1:98161-137617 GCA_000715115.1 Nicotiana otophora
ATTTTTTATTATTATTATTATTATTATTATTATTATTATTTTTTAAGCCGAGGGTCTTTCGGAAACAGCCTCTCTACTCCTTCGGGGTAGGGGTAAGGTCTGCGTACATACTACCCTCCCCAGACCCCATTAATGGGATTCTACTGGGTTGTTGTTGTTGTTGTTGTTGTTGTACTTTTGAGGTATAGCCGGAGCCTTGTTTCCGGCACCCTCTTTACACTCTTTGGTATCTTTAGAGGCTCCGTAGATGCTATGTGGGTTGAATATGGGTGCTAGAAAGGTTAAACAGATTATGTTGTATTTTGGATTTTTGTTCCACTAAATCACAAAATGTATGTATTTTGGAACTTAACAGGGAAGTAGCAAAAAAAATGAAATGGCTTAGTAATGTCTATATATATGGCCCATCTAATGTTTATCTAATAAAAACATGCCTTCTCTTATCATAACCGAGTTGGGTATAAATTACTTAACAAGCTTGATCGACCGGGTTCACTCGGTTGAGCACCGGTTACGCTACCCAAGGTTGGGGCGTGACAAACTTGGTATGAGAGACTAAGGTTTTAAAGTGTCCTAGGATGTATCGGAGCCGTGTCTAGTAGAGTCATTCTTATCGCCTGGTTGTCGACCACATCTATAAGTTGGAGGCTACTTGGACACTTAGGAATAACACCCTTCTTTGATATTCTGAATTGTGCGATGAAACTGATTGTGAAACTGTTCCTCCTCTAACTCGTGCATTCCTTTAAATTTCAGTACACGACACCTAAAAATAGAGCAAGAACTGGCTAAGGAGCCAATGCTGCCTTAGGAGTGGCAGTTGACCCTTTACTTGGTGAGGCGGGTAAATACCCGAGGGGTGAGGATAATACCCCGACTGCTACACTACCTGATTCCACTACACCTGTTCAGGCCACACCAGTCCCTACACCTACTGAGGGTGCGACGGTTCCTCCACCTGATATTCCGGTTCCACCTCCAGCCCCATCTTACGGTTCTAGTATTTCTGATGGGGATCTTACGGGAGCTATTCAAATGCTGACTTAGATAGTGGCTTCTCAGGCCGAAAGGTCGAATGTTGCACCCACATCTTCTAGCTAACCAGGGGATTCCACTAGTTCTAGGGTGAACAGGTTTCTACAGTTGGATCCTCTGGTGTTCATGGGTGCTAATCCCGAGGAGGACCCACATGACTTCATTGATGAGATGCATAAGACTCTCCGGGTTATGCGTGCTACTGAGACAGAGGGAGTGGAGTTGTCCTCCTACCGCCTGAAAGGGGTGGCATATTCTTGGTTTGAGTCGTGGGAGGACTCTCGGGAGGAGGGGAGTCCTCCAGCGAGGTGGAGTGAGTTTGCTGATGCCTTTATAGACCATTTCTTGCCTACTGAGACTAGGGCAATCAGTGCCGTAGAGTTTGCGAATCTTAAGCAAGGGAGTAAGAATGTGTCAGAGTATCACATGCAGTTCGCACGCCTGTCGAAATATGCTATTCACATGATGCCCACCATGGAGGCCAGAGTGCGTCTATTTGTGCGGGGCCTTAGCCCTTTGGTTATTAATGAGGCTTCCACAGCTGCCTTAAATTTTGATATAAACTATGGTAAGATGGTGGCGTTTGCTCAAGATACAGAGGTCCGAAAGTTAAAGAACATGATAGAGCGAGAGGGTAGCAGTAGGGCCCGATCCGTGAGCAACCCTGGCGATTCATTTGGTAGTGTGAGATCCTAGTCTTATGCTCAGTCTTCAGCCAGTGCACCGCTAGCGGGGCACAGTCAGCAGCATGGGAGTCACTTCAGGCCCAATCAGGGCAGCAGGGGGTCCCACCATCAGGGCCGATTAGGAGGGAGATTCCAGCAGCAGCGGAGGCCCCTATGCCCCAAGTGTGGGAGGATGCATATGAGGATCTGCTACCAGGACATGCCGGTATGTTACGGGTGTTGAATGAGGGGTCATATTCAGAGGGAGTGTCGTTCATCCCGCCAGAGTGCGGGCAGGGGCACAACATACCTATCCAGTTCTACAGCTGCTACATCTTCAGCACCCCCTCCAGCTCGAGGCTCTCTAGCACCAGCAGGGCGTGGTGCAGCTAGGGGTGGTTCACAGAGTTTAGGAGGACTGAACAGTTTTTATGTTATGAGTGGTCGCCAGAGTGCAGAGGCTTTTCCAGATGTTGTCACATGTATATTGACTGTCCAATCTCATGATGTATATGCTATTATTGATCCAGGTTCCACCTTGTCCTATGTTACCCCTTATGTTTCTTTGGAATTTGGGATAGAACCGGAACAACTTCATGAGCCGTTCTATGTATCTACTCCGGTTGGCAAGTCTATTGTGTCCACAAGGGTGTATAGGGGTTGTGTTGTTACGGTACGTGGTCGGGACATCGTGGCCCATCTCATTGAATTGGGGATGGTCGATTTTGATGTAATTATGGGGATGGATTGGCTTTATTCATATTTTGTTAAGCTCGACTGCTAAACTAGAACTGTGAGGTTTGAATTTCCAAGTGAGCCAATTGTTGAGTGGAAGGAGGGTAATGTGGTACCGAAGTGTAGGTTTATTTCTTACCTTAAGGCCATGAAGATGATTAACAAGGGGTGTATCTATCACTTGGTCCGGGTTACGGACACCGATGATTAGGCACCTACACTCGAGTTTGTGCCGGTTGTGAATGAATTTCCATAGGTCTTTCCTGATGAGCTCCATGGGATTACGCCAGACAGGGAGATTGATTTTGGGATTGGTGAGATACCAGGCACGCAGCCTATATCTATTCCGCCCAACAGGATGGCACAATCAGAATTGAAGGAACTAAAGGAGTAATTGAACGATTCGTTAGAGAAGGGTTTCATCCTACCAAGTGTGTCACTATGGGGCACACCGGTTCTATTTGTTAGGAAGAAAGATGGATCGCTGAGGATGTGTATTGACTATCGGCAGCTCAACAAAGTCACTATCAAAAATAAGTACCCATTACCAAGAATAGATGATTTGTTTGATCAGTCACAGGGTGATAGATACTTCTCCAAAATTGATTTACGATCTGGGTATCACCAACTGAAGATCAGGGAGTAGGATTTTCTGAAAACAACTTTCAAAACCCGATATGGACACTTTGAATTTCTGGTAATGTCTTTTGGGCTAACAAATGCCCCGGCAACTTTTATGGACCTTATGAATCGGGTTTTCAAGCCTTTCCTCGACTCCTTTGTGATAGTGTTTATTGACGATATTATTGTGTATTCACGAGGTCGGGAGGACCATGCCGATCATCTAAGGGCAGTGTTGTAGACTCTTCATCAACACCAATTGTATGCAAAATTTTCAAAGTGTGAATTTTTGCTCAAATCTATCACATTCTTGGGTCATGTTGTCTCTAGAGAAGGAACTAAAGTGGATCCTAAAAAGATTTCAGCAGTGAAGAATTGACCTAGACCTACAACGCCACCCGAGTTTCGCAGTTTCTTAGGTTTAGCAGGGTATTACTGGATGTTTATGGAGGGGTTCTCTACTCTTACCTCTCCATTGACTAGATTGACTCAGAAAGCGGTTAAGTTCCAATGGTCTGATGCTTGTGAAAAGAGCTTCCAGGAATTGAAATCGAGATTGACTACGATGCGAGTGTTGACCTTGCCAGAGGGTACAAACGGGTTTGTGGTATATTGCGATGCTTCGAGGATCGGGCATGGGTGTGTGTTAATGCAACATGGCAAGGTTATAGCTTATCTATGCAACTCAAGAATCATGAAAAGAACTATCCAACACATGACTTGGAACTTGCGGCGGTGGTTTTCGCATTGAAGATTTGGCGTCATTATTTGTATGGGATCATATATTTTCAAACAAAAGGAGCTGAATCTGAGGCAGAGAAGATGGCTTGAGTTACTCAAGGATTATGACATCGATATTCTGTACCACCCAGGGAAAGCCAATGTTGTGGAAGATGCTCTTAGTCAGAAATCTATGGGTAGTTTGGCCCACTTGGAGGCATGTCAAAGGCCGTTGGCTTGAGAGGTTCATCAGCTAGCCAGTTTGGGAGTTCGTCTTGCGGACTCTAGTGAAGGAATGGTAATTGTGCAAAATAGAGCTGAATCATCACTTGTTGTGGAAGTCAAAGATAAGTAATACAATGATCCATTGTTGGTATAGCTGAAGGAGGGGATTCATAAATATAAAATGATGGCTTTTACTCTTGGCATGGATGATGGTACACTAAGGTACCAAGGGCGGCTATGTGTTCCAAACGTAGATGGTCTCCGGGAAAGAATCATGACCGAGGCTCACGCTTCTAGGTATTCCGTGCATCTAGGTTCTACAAAGATGTATCATGACCTCAAGGAAATCTATTGGTGGAATGACAAGTAAAGGAATGTGGCGGACTTTGTGGCAAGGTGTTCGAATTGTCAGCAAGTGAAGGCCGGACATAAACGGCCTGGTGGGTTGGAACAGAACATAGAAATTCCAATATGGAAGTAGAAAATGATTAATATGGATTTTGTGGTAGGATACCACGCACTCCGTGCAAGTTTGACTCAATTCGGTTGATCGTGGACCGACTCACGAAATTAGCACACTTCTTGCCAGTTAAATCAACTGACACGGGGTAACAATATGCTCAGTTGTATATCAAGGAAATAGTCAGGCTACATGGAACTCTAGTTTCTATCATATCCGATCGAGGGGCTCAGTTCACAACCAATTTTTGGAAGAAAGTTTAGCAAGGTTTGGGTACTCAGGTAAATCTTAGTACAACCTTCCATCCACAGACTGATGGAAAAGCAGAGCAGACTATTCAGACTCTTGAGGACATGTTGCGTGCTTGTGTTCTTGTTTTCAAGGGTAGCTGGGATGATCATTTGCCACTCATATAGTTTGCGTATAACAACAGCTTTCATGCGAGTATTCAAATGTCACTATTTGAGTCATTGTATGGTAGGAGATGTAGATCTCCCTTTGGGTGGTTCGAGATTGGGGAAGCTGAGTTTAGAGGGTGAGGCCTCGTGCATCAGGCTATGGAGAAGGTTAAGATCATAAATTAGTGGTTAAAAACTGCCCAGAGTCGTCACAAATCCTATTCGGACGTCCGTCACAGAGACTTAGAGTTCAAAGAAGATGATTGGATATTCTTGAAGGTTTCCCTCATGAAGGGTATTATGCGGTTTAGGAAAAAGGGGAAATTGAGTCAGAGGTATGTTGGGCTGTACAAAGTCATTCAGAGAATTGGCCAGGTGGCGTACAAGCTTGAGCCACCACCTGAAATGTTATTAGTCTACCTGGTATTCCATTTGTCTATGTTGAAGAAGGTAGTTGGGGATCCGTCAGCCATTGTGCCGGTTGAGACCATTGAGGTTAATGAAGAATTGTCATATGAAGAAATTCCAGTTGCCATTTTTGATAGACAAGTCCGAAAGTTGAGGAATAAAGAAATTGCCTCCGTGAAAGTGTTATGGCGAAACCAACAAGTTGAAGAGGCCACGTAGGAGGCCGAGGAAGAAATGAAGAAGAAGTATCCTCACTTGTTTGAATAGCTATATAATCCTTTATTTTTATGAACTTGTCACCTATGAAGTTTGTATAACTTTTTCAGTTAATGTAAAGGTGTTCCTTTTGATTATATGTTGCTTATGAGGCCACAATTGGTATTGTTATGAGTTTTGTTACGTCGTTGGGTTGTGCATATATTTGTAAGATGTGTTTCTGGTGCTCTCTGACAAGTGGATAGGCCTAGTTACAAAGGAAACTCTGGCGAAATATTTGGAAATTTAGGGAGTTAGTCAACTTTGGGGCTGCTAGTATGTGGTATGATAACCGAGCTACATAAGTTGCTAATAGTAGACCTTGATCCTCATTCGAGGATAAATGACCTTAAGTGGGGAATGATGTAAGGCCCCGTAAAAGATTTTTCTAAAATTCAGGATTTGCTTGATGCCGAACCATTCTGCGGTGCATTATGCCACCGCAGAACAGCTCTGTGGGCTGCATAGTGACCGCAGACCGGGTCAGACACGCCCAGTTTTGGAGGCCAAATTATGCGGCCGATATGCGGACTGCAAATCAATTATGCGATCACATATGCGATCGCAGAATCTGTTCCGGAGCTTCATTTTTGGGATTTTTAAACCCGACCCTATGTCATTAAAACACCTACCTTGGGCCATTTTGAACCTATTTTCTGATATTTTTAGAGTGGGAGAGAGGGTCCTAGAGGGAGGAAGTGATCTTCATCAAAGAAAATTCATCAATTCTTGCTTAAAACCTTGAAGATTATCCAGAGAGGCACCTAGGGCTTCTTCCTAAGAGGTAAGATTCTATCACCCCAAACTCTTAATTTCAAAATGTAACTAGAATGGACCATAAGTAAGGTAATTCATGGAGATGAGAGTGCTTACCTTGCATGTATGTGTTCCTAAGGTATGTGTGGAGGTTGTGAGTTAAATATAGAAAGGAATGGGGTGTGGCTTGGTGGAGTCTTTCATAAAAAGGGACATGAAGCCTTAATACACACATAGTGTTTGATAGAATGCTCAAGTGAGCTAGAATTATGAACGTTTTCCTAATTTTGGGTTCAATTTTGCTATAATGCTAAAATAGATTGAAGTTGCTAATATTCCAGAACGTCTTAGAGTTTTAAGAGGCCCAATTGAGGTATGTTGGCTAAACCCCATCTTCTTAGAATCGAATCCCACGGTGTTTATGTAATTAGAGTAAGTCCTTGATCATTATTGAATTGGCTATTCCTAATGTGGTTGTGTTGGAGGATGTATGTTCAATAATCATTCTAAATGCTTCATCATGTCATCTTGTCATTTGAGGATGTGTTCAAAATGTGGAATATGAGTTACAAATGTTAAGACTTCATGTCAAGATCGAAATAAAGATTGTTATGCCAATTTGTGTGAAAAGCCTCTATATGCCTTGAATTCTAAATTGCTCACATGTGAAATCAAGAGTCTTTAATGAAAATAATGTTTTTATTGATGATAAAAAAAATGTTAGATTGTGGGAAAAGAACTTGAATTAAGAAATAGGCCAAGTGCCAAGAATGACTTTATAATTAAAACCACTTGTGCCAATGTGCTGAAAAGATGGGAAAGAAATATGAAGTAAGATGATCGATTGAAATGGTTGATGTCTCGAATGAGATGGCTTAGCCGATCGGGCCGAGATCGGACTCTGTGTATTAATACGGTGGTATTGTGAGTGAAATTATGAACATGGTTGATGTCTCAAATGAGATGGATTAGCCGATCGGGCCGAGATCGCACTACATGTGATAACACGGTGGTATTGTGAATGAAATAGTAAATATGGTTGATGTCTCAAATGAGATGGCTTAGTCGATCCGGCCGAGATCGGACTCCATGTAAGAACAAGTGGTATTGTGGACTGTGGTATATTGGCACTAAAAACCATCCAACCTAATAATGTGGAAGTTGACTTAAAAAACTATGTGATCCTTAACTTGATGTTCTAATATTATTTGAAGCTCTTATTGAATTCTTGACTGTTCCTCTTGTATTATTATTCGTTCTATCAAGATGGTGTTTAGCTATACATACTAGTGCTATTCGACAGTACTAACGTCCCTTTTGCCAGGGGCGCTGCATCTTTAAATGGATGCAAGTTGTTACATAGCAAACAGTGTTGATCACAGATAGGTGTTGCATTCTCTTCTCAGTGGACTCGGTGCGCCCCATTTCATTCCGGGTTCATGTAATATATCTTTTGCTTATGTTGTTGTACTTTTGAGGTATAGCCATGGCCTTGTTGTCGGCACCTTCTTTACACTCTTTTGTATCTTTAGAGGCTCTGTAGATGCTATGTGGGTTGAATATGGGTGCTAGAAAGGTCAAACAGATTATGTTGTATTTTGGATTTTTGTTCCACTAAATCACAAAATGTATGTATTTTGGAACTTAACAAGGAAGTAGCAAAAAAGAAATGAAATGGCTTAGTAATGTCTATATATATAATCCTACTACTGTTTAGCTAATAATAACATGCCTTCTCTTATCATAAGCGAGTTGGGTGGAAAGTATTTAATAGGCTTGCTCGACCGAGTGTACTCGGTTGAGCGCCGGTCACGCTCCCCAAGGTTGGGGCATGATAGTATCATGGTTGTATCGGTTTGCACGCCGCAACGGTATCATGTGTGGATCGGTTTGCACGCCGCAACGGTGTGACGTTGAGTATTGTTCCCTATATATATTCTTGTGTGGTTTGTTCCGCATTTTATGAGGAAGATTTATGACACCTTTTCGGTTGTTTAATTAGTTATATGGGTTAAGTAGTTCTTTTCTGAGTTCGTTTCCCTTACGTACCACATTCGAATTTGTGGATTGTTGGCACATGGTGGCATCATAGAGACCTTTGGT
The DNA here is from genome assembly GCA_000715115.1 of Nicotiana otophora. Lineage (NCBI taxonomy): Eukaryota > Viridiplantae > Streptophyta > Magnoliopsida > Solanales > Solanaceae > Nicotiana > Nicotiana otophora. Next base: position 106,543 of record AWOL01S0013920.1, read on the forward strand.
AGTGTTTGTGGTGGGTTATTGCCGGAACGACTTGTGCTGGGTGAGACGAGTTTATTGGACCTGGGATCAGTGGAATCGGATTATATGAGGCATATTAAAAAGCAAATATTGTTATTTGGTTCATAATGGGGGTAATAGTCCTTATCAGGAGGAGGGACTCAATGATATGTCAACTCGGAAGTCGGTTATGAATTTCTATATATCATTTCTGTTGTGGCAGTATTGCGAGAGTTAAAACGGGACTTATATTCTTCATGAGGTGCATGTGGGCATCATATTCGTGGGATTTCGACTGTCATTGTCAGAGGATGTTATTATAGTCATGTGAGTTACACGGTGCATGGTATAAATTTAGTAAAGGTATGCAATCATGTATTGGTGCATCGTGTAGTGATGGATACGATGTTCGTATGTTGGAAACAGACCTGGTAGAGGATTTCAGATGTTGGAATTTGGCTTTAAGGCTTATTCGACGAGATAAAAAGGGAGGATTTTCAGGTTTACTCGAGTTAATGTGCTCAACTGGGTTTTGGTAGCACGGGTAGGTGCACGAGGTGTTAAACAATGATTTCGGACAACTCCAGAGCAGTTCTTAGCACGTCCGAGGACGAACGTATATTTAAGTGGAAGAGAATGTAATGACCCGACCAGTCATTTTGAGCTCTAACGCGTCGTTTGGCATTTTGAGGCCTTGAGTAGTTTCACTTCAGGTATTATGACTTATGCGCGTGGTCGGAATTGAATTTCAGGAAGTTTAGAGTTGATTTGGAAAGAAAACTCTCATTTCGGAAGTTTTAAGTAGGAAGAATTGACTAAGGTTTGATTTTTGAGTAAACGACATCGGAATCGAGATTTGAAGGTTCTAACAGGTTCGTATGATGATTTTGGACTTGGGCGTATGTTCGGATCGGGTTTTGAATGAACCAGGAACATTTTGACGCCTATTGTGAAAGGTAGGCAATTTGGAAGGATTTCATAAATTTGGGTTGAAGTACATTTCAATGTTATCGATGTCCGATTGGGATTTAGAGCCTGGGAATAGCTCCGTATGGTGATTCTAGACTTAGGGGCACGTCCGGAAGTGGAAATTTGAAGGTTTTTGGAAAGTTTGAACGGGAATGGATTTTTTGATATCGGGGTCGGATTCCGATTCCGGAAGTTGGAGTAGGTCCGTAATATCAATTATGACTTGTGTGCAAAATTTGAGGTCAATCAGACGTGATTTGATATGTTTCGACATCGAAGGTAGAAGTTTGAAATTCTAAAGTTCATTAAGCTTGATTTGGGGTGCGATTCATAGTTTTAGTGTTGTTTGGTGTGATTTGAGGCCTCGAGCAGGTCCGTGTTATGTTATGGGACTGTTTTGTGCGACTTGGACGGGGTCCCGGGGGCCTCCGGGTGGTTTCAGATCAATTCGGGTTGTTGTGGCTGCTGCTGTTGCTGGTTCTGATGTTGTCCTTCGCGAACGCGAAGGGAGTCCCGTGATCGCGAAGGGAGGATTTTTAGGATGCTGATGGTTATTCATCGCGAACGCAGTACGGGGGCCGCGAACGCGAAAGGGGGTCTGGAACAGCCTACGCGAATGCGTAGAAGGAAGAGGGACCGGGGCATAGAGCAGTTGGCCTTCGCGAATGCGGCTAGTGGAACGCGAACGCGAAGGGTGGTGGTCTCAAATGTTCACGAACGTGAGCACGATGACGCGAACGCGAAGATGAAATTGGAGATAGTGTTTCCTTGGCTTTCGCGATCGCGATGGTCTTTTCGTGATCGCGAAGAAGGGCGGACCTGGGCAGTGAAGTTTTAAAGACGGGGTTTGGCCATTGTCCTCCATTTATTCATTTCGTTGGATAATGTTTGGAGCTCTTGGAAGGGATATTTTCGTCATCTATATCAAGGTAAGTGATTCCCACCTATTGCAAGTTAAATACTTGGATTATATATAGATTTTAACATTGCAATTCATGAAAAATTGGTAGAATATGGGGTTTTGGTAAAAAACCTAGAAATTGGTATTTTTGGATTTTGACCACGAAATTGGACATGAAATTTAGAATAAATTATATATTTGAGTTCGTGGTGTTATGGGTAAAGTTTATCTTCAAATAGTTTTGGAATCCGGGCACGTGGGCCCGAGGGTGATTTTTATCGACTTTTCGAGCAGAGTTGAAAATTGTCGTAAATTGAATTATTATGAGTATTAGAGTATATATTTATGGATTTTCAACTTTATTGATCAGTTTTGGCGTGATGGGCAGTGGTTTGAGTTATTGGAAAGGCTTAGGAGCCGGTTATGGAATTTTGGAGCGAGGTATGTCTCCTTTCTATCCTTGTAAGAGGGAATTAACCTCATAGGTGAATCAAATCATTAAGTGTTTCTATTTGTGGGGGCTACGTACACACGGGGTGACGAGAGTTCGTTCGTAGCTACTACTATGGTTATGTCCGGGTGGTCTAGAACCCATATCATATTGTACTTGCGATGTTTGCGCCCTACTTGTTAATTTAATTGTTTAAAACTTTTAGAAACTCGATAAAAGAATTGTAAAAAGATTAAATTTTATTTACTTGACCGTTAAATGAGAATTTGAAATTCTTAGGATATTTTCCCCTTAATGAATCTTGAATTGGTTGTTTAATGTGTTTTCTCTTTTGTGGAGCGGGCTGAACGCCTCGGTAGTAGATAGATGCATCTATGGTTCGCGCCATTCCACCCACGGCAGTGTACAATTTAAATATTTATATTAGATCGGGCCGTACGACCTCGGCATGATTTGCGCATGATATATCTTTGGAATTGATAATAATTGATATTGCTTTCATTGGCCCGAGATACAAAAATGTTAAATGACGAAAATAAATTTGGAAAGTTCCTATTAACAAAATAATTGTTTACTTACTTCATGTTGTTGAGTTTACAGTCATTCTATACAATCCATGCTTAATTATAATATTGATATTTTATTGTTAGCCCTTAGTAAGTGTCGGAGTCGACCCCTCGTCACTACTTATTTGAGGTTAGGCGGGATACTTACTGGGTACGCGTTGATTTACGTACTCATACTACACTTGTTGCACATTTTTGTACAGGTACATATATGTCTAGTGACCTTGTGGTCGCAGAGGCGCAGTTATGGCGGGGACATAGGTGAGCTGCATTCTATACTACGATCCGCAGCCAACAGAGTCTCCTTCAGAGTGTTTTTTATACTACGATCCGCAATCAATAAGTAGTGACCTTGTCGTCACTACTTATTTGAGGTTAGGCGGGATACTTACTGGGTACACATTTCTCTTGTCCAAATGTGTATTCCGGACAGATGTTATATTTTATTTTATATTTCTAGTTGAAGCTCATGCACTTGTGACACCGGGGTTTGGGGTGATTATGGGTTGTCCTGTATTGAAATTGTTAAAAATATTATGATTTACTCTGTAAATTCCACCTTTTACTATTTAATTGAAAGAAATATGATTTCAAAAATATTAATCTGAGAACCAAATTAAGTATTTATTTTTGATTTTTCTAACAGTGGTTTCCAGCGCCATCATGACCTTTAATAGATTTTGGGTCATGACAATTTCACCGCAAACCATTAAGAAAACTGAACTACTAACTTATGAGGTGATTTCTAATGCTATACTTGATAGACAAGTCCAGAAGTTGAGGGAAAAAGAGATAGCATAGGTTAAGGTGTTATGGCAAAGTCAAGTTGTTGAAGAAGCAACATGGGAAACATAGGATGATATAAATAAATGATATCCTTATTTATTTCTAAGTAAATGGAGCTTAGGCTTGAATAGTGTACTAATGCGCCTTATATTTCCTTTTGAGACTTTCATTGTAATCATTGATGTTTGGTTTATTGTATTAATCTTGTTTTGGTATATAGAGGTGCATTGTGTTAAATGCGAGCACTATAGGGTTGTTGTGATTTATGTATATCGTACACGTGTGGTTGGCTCGCAGGTGGATATTTTCGGATGGTCCTATTTATAAAGGAGACTCTGTCAAATTTTTGAAAATTTGGAGAGTTAGTCAAAATGATGAGTAATAAGATGCTACTTGGTGCAAAGGTCTAGAAAGATTATGATTGGATATTTGAACTTGATTACCACTTTGGCTAGACATTAGAGGATGAATGTTTCTAAGTGGGGGAGATTATAAAATTCCAAAAAAATTTCTAACAAGATTAAGCCTAATTCGAGCTTTAGAGGATAATTAGCGAGACATCAAAGTATGTGCGGGTCGGCATATGCGTATCGGGATTATCAAAATACTTGTCATGAAGGTAATGAGGGCCGGAGGTCCCTAAGTTAAGTATCTAAGGAAATAAATTTGAAAAATTAAATAAAGAAGATTAGAAAAATCACTGAAGCCCTGCATGGCCAAGATGCGTGGCCCACGAAGGCTACGTGGGTCACGCAGCCTAGAAAAGATTTTGAAGGTTTTGGGATTCTAGAGAGAGAGGTTCTAGGCCATGTTCATTCCATACACTCCAAGGTGAGTTTTTATCCATGTTTTATGCAAATTAATGTTGAGCAACACTAGTATTAACGTTACAACATCCTTGGGTTTGCTAGATTTTAGCAAACAAACCAAGAACACCAAAAGAGGGATTTTCTAGGTTTTGCTTCCAAAGATAATTCTCACTACCTGAATCTTATTTAAGGAGTATAAATGAGTGTTTTAATATTACTTATGAGTTGGAAAAGTAGTTGAAATAGTGGAATAGACGAACCCTAGCTTTGACATTGAAAAGCTTGTTAGTAGGAAAGATGAATAGTGTTGGGTTTATTTGAGCAGCGTCGTTTTGAATTTCTAATGGAACGACTTGATTCCATAACACATTCAATGGATGACGTGGAGTTAACATTGAAGGATTGACCTTCAAATGGTGAAATAAGGGTTTTTGTGAAAGTTGTGAAGTTGGACCTAAGTGCTAGGAACTTAGTTGGTTTAATTAGTATTGTTGCGTTAATGATATATGTGAAATCATAAATGTAGATATCATCTTGTTGATGGCGTTTGAGCATTTTAAATAAATTAGAGCATCATAGTACTAGTTGAAGCTTGGATGTAACGACTCGGATGTTTGTTTTGAGTATTGTAGCCATGTTCCCCCATTTATTGATTATTGTATATTAATTGGATGGTTATGTGACTTAACGGGGTGGTTGGTTTGGTTCCGGGGATATTTTGAAACGAATTGGGACACTTAGTCCCAAAGTTGGAAGTTTAAGTTGAAAGAGTTGACTAGATATTGACTTATAAGAAAACCACTCCGTAATGGACTTTTAATGGTTCTGATAGCTTCGTATGGTGATTTTGGAATTATGATTATTTTCGGATATTGATTTGGAGGTCCGTAGGCCGTTCTGGCTTGAATTGGCGAAGGTTTAGAAAGTTGAGAAGTTTAACCGAGAGTTGACTTTATTGATATCGGGCTCAGATTTTGGTTCCGGTAGTTGGAATAGGTCCGTTATGTCATTTATTACTTGTGTGTAAATTTTTAGGTCAATTGGAGTTGGTTTGATAGGTTTCGGCATCGAATGTAGAAGTTAGAAATCCATTAATTTCAATAGGAATAAACTCGAGTGTGATTCATATTTTTCTTGTTTTGTGGTACGATTTAAGACTTCGACTAAGTTCGTATCGCATTTTATGCTATGTGGGTATGTTCGTATGGGTTCCTGGGGGACTAGGTGAGAATCAGATTGATTTCGGATTGAGTTTGGGACTTAAGGAAATCTGTTATGCTTCAGTTATGGTGCAACCGCACCTGCAAGGTTTTGGCCACAGGTGTGGAGCCTCAAAAACGGCCATGGGGTCGTAGGTGCAGTCCTAAGTGAGTTGGGCAGTGGTCGCAGGTGCAAGTGTATTTTTAGAGCTGCGAGCTCGTAGATGTGATGAAGCCTTCGCAGATGCGTATTTTGGTCACGGACTCATAGATCGCAGAAGCAGACATCTTCCGCAGGAGCGATCCCGTAGGTGCGGGGCTTGGACCGCAGAAGTGTACCCGCAGAAGTGGGTATTTTCTGCGGCAGTTGTGGCTGGATTGTAGTTTTCTGAAACTCCGCAGAAGCGGAGCCATATATGCAGCTAGAGAGTCTGCAGAAGCGAAAATGCTGGCAATGTTTTAAAAATCGAGGGTTTGAGTGCTTCTCTCATTTTGAGAATTTTGGAGTGCAGACTAAGGCGATATTTGGAGAGGTTTTCACCTAGATTGAAGAGGCAAGTGATTTTTGAATACTTTTGTCCATGAATATTGAATACCGATTGATTATTTCACCTATTTCTCATGAATCTAAGTTAGAATTTGGGGATTTTGACCCATGTATTGGAGAGTAAGATTTGGGGATTTGAGGTTCGATTTGAGGTCGGAATTCGATGATTTGTTATGGTTGGACTTTTTATTGAATGTGTGTTCGGATTTTGTGAATTCTTTCGTGTTCCGAAACGTGGGCTTGGGGTTGACATTTTTGGGTTGACTTTTTGAATTTGGTTAAAGAACACAACTTTATCATATGGAATCAATTCCTATAGCTTTTATTGATTATATTAAGTTATTTATGACTAGAATCGAGTTGTTCATGGGCCGATTTGCGTGACAAGGGTTCGTTGGAGCATTGAGTTGCGCACCTTAAGGTAAGTAATACTTCTAAACTTGGTACTGTGGGTATGAATCCCTGAAATACGTGTTAAATGGTTGGTGTTGAGATGACGCACATGCTAAGTGACGGGTGTGTGGGCGTGCACCGTGGTGATTATGACTTGGTTGATTCTGTGGTAGTGTGTAGTTATCTAGTCTTGTTTTATCCATGTATATTTTACGTGTTAGAGTAATTGAGTTGTGATTCATATTAAAAATCATGTTTAGGCTCTGTACTTATTCTGTTGGGACCTACAGAGGTCATTTCTAATATTGAGTTATTTGCTTAAGTTGCAATTATGCACTCAGTCATATTCATTTGCATATCATATCTCAGACTATTCTATCATTTGATGTTATATCATGTTATCATTGTTTGGGCTGAGTGGTATGAGATTTGTGAGCCTATGAGACTCGAGAGATTGATGGCTGAGTTGGAGCCTGAGAGCCGGATTGTGAGTGATATTGGGGATCGGGCTGCATACCACAACATGCCTTATTGGCTTATTTATATTATTGGATCGAGCTGTATGCCTCAGTAGCCATATTGGCTTTATATTAGCGCTTGGGTAGGATCCGTCCCTATGGAGTCTGACATAACAGTAATGAGCGCAGACACCCGTACAATGTTGAGTGATTTTATGTGATGAGTTGGAGTTTGAGACATATAGATTGAGTACTCTGAGAGTCTGAGTACCTGAGATTATCACTGTGATGCATTACATTTGACATGTAGTCATAGATATGTAACATTCCTTACTCTAGCTGTACTTGGCATATTTTATCAATGTCGAGCTTAAATTGTTTAACGTGAAAGTATGCCTAAATTTCTGTAATGTGTACGAGTTGAATATGGGAGTCCTCTAAGTTAATACTATCATTGTCTTGTTATATCTGTGTTGTCATTATTTTGATTGAGAATGTTTCTTTCTGAGCTCTTCACTGCTTTCAGCCCAAGGTTAATCCTGTTACTTATAGAGTATATTGGGTCGGTTATGCTCATACTATACTCTACACTTCGTGTGCAGATCCAGGTACATCTAGACGCGGTGGTTGCTAGAGTGGTGATAGTTCCTGATCGGAGACCTTAAGGTAGCTGCCATGACGCCCACAGACCTTGAATCTCTTTCCTTTCATTTTATTTAAGTATTGTTGTATTCTTTCAGATAGTTGTACTAGAGTTTTAGACTATGTTGACACTAGTAACTCATGTACTCGGTGACACCAAGATTTTGTGATTATTGTAATTGAGTCGCGGTTGTTCTTATCAGTTATTCATGAGATTTTCACTGTTGAACTTATTAAATTATGTTTTTAATCCAAATGCACAGTTATTATGTGATTGTCGGCTTGCCTAGTAATGTGCTAGGCACCATCACGACAGGTTAGGATTTTGGATCTTGACAAGTTGGTGTAAGAGCACAAGGTTACTTAGGTATCCCGAGCCATGAACTTGTTTAGTAGAATCTTGTGGATCGGTACAGAGACATATGTGCTTATCTTCGAGAGGCTACCAAACCATTAGGAAACATCACTTTCTTGTACTCTTGTCGAACGGATTTGTTGATTCTAGAAACTAAACTTATATTATTCTATTCTCTCACAAATAGTGAGGACACATGTGAATGGATCAGGCGGACGACAACCAGTACCACCAACTAGGGATGCAAGAGGTCGGGGTCGCGGTAAAGGCTGAGGTCCGGCTCGTACTACCGCTAGAGCAGCACCTGTGAAGCCACCAGTTGCTCTAGTCAAGGAGCAGATACAAGATGAGGTTGAGCCGGTGGGTCCAGCTCAGGCACTAGCTGTGCCCATTATGATTCCAGGCCTTTAGGAGGCTTTGGTCCGGATATTGACTGTATGCACTAGCGTTGCTCAGACAGTTTCAGTTCCGGCTGCACCATACACGTCCTAGACCGGAGGAGGTGCTCAGACTCCCGCCGCCCATACTATAGAGAAGGTAGTTCAGGGTCTTCAGACACCGTGTGTACTACTAGTCCAGCCGGTTGTAGCTGCTCGGGCCCAGGTTGCTCCACCTATGAGTGACGAGGAGAAGAAGAGGCTATGGCGGTTTGGGAGGCTCAAGCCTCTTGAGTTTAGTGGGGTTGAGTCAGTAGATGCTCAAGATTTCTTAGAGAGGTGCTAGCGGATCCTTAGCATGGCGGGTATTTTGGAGACTAGTGAAGTCTCATTTACTACTATTTAGCTGTGTGGGGTAGCCTTTAGATGGTGGGAGGCCTATGAGTTGAGCAGGCTAGCTGGCGCTGCACCACTTATGTGGCATGAGTTCTCATTTCTTGTCTTAGAGAAGTTTGTTCCACAGACTCACAAAGAGGAGTTGCGTAGGCAGTTTGAGCAGCTACGCTAGGAGGGTATGTAAGCTACCAAGTATGAGATGAGATTTTCAGAGTTGGCTCGTTATGAAGTGTGGTTATTTTCCATTGAGAGGGAAAGTATTAAGAGGTTCATTGATGGCCTCAACTATGGAATGCGCTTCGTCATGACTCAGGAGATTGAGTCAGGTGCGAGGTTTGATAATATAGTTGATATTGCTAGACGTCTAGAGCAGGTTCGTATCCAGGAGCATGATGAGAGGGAGGCCAAGAGGCCTTGTGGTTTGGGTGGTTTTAGTAGTGCCTCATCTAGAGGATAGTCCCACCACAACAGGGGTCGCCCTTATCGGCCCTCTCAGATGGCTCATTTGGTTCATCATGGTTCATCAACTAGCCATGGTTCACACAGTGCTCGTCCAGGTCAGTCATCTCTCAGTGCCCTCCCATCTCAGAGTTCATCTCGTGCTCCATTAGTCTAGGGTTCATTTGTACCAGGTCCTTCTAGTAGTTATTCTGGTTTTCGCGATCCGGGTCAGTCCCTGCCGTCATTGATGGATCGAAATTACTTTGAGTGTGTAGAGTTTGGACATATGTAGAGATATTTTCCCCGCTTTTTGGGAGGTCCTGTTTTAGTAGACGGGTCAGGCTATGACTTCCGCACTAGTTACTTCACCACTCGCTCAGCCAGCTCGGAGTGGAAATCAAGCAGCTAGAGGTCCCCCTAGAGGGGGAGGCCGATCAAGTGGTGGTCACGCTCGATGCTATGCTTTTACCACATTGCTTCAGACGTAGTGACCACAAGTATTCATTTAGTGTGCACATGGATGCTTTCATATTATTTGACCCTGGTTCCACTTATTCATTTTGTTTGATATTTGGATATGCCCTATGACTCCATAGTTACACTTGTTCATGTGTCTATGTCGGTGGGTGATTCTATTGTTATGGACCGCGTATATCGGTCGTGTGTGTTGACGATTGAGGGATTTGAGATGAGATTTGATCTGTTACTGCTTAGTATGGTTGATTTTGACGTGATTCTAGGCATGGATTGGTTGTCATCGTATGCTATTCTAGATTATCACGCTAAGACCGTGACGTTGGCGATGCCGGAATTGCCTAGGATTGAGAGGAGATGTTCTCTAGACTATGTTCCCAGTAGGTTGATCTCATATTTAAAGGCTCATCGGATGGTTAGGAAGGGTTGCCTTGTATATCTGACCTTTGTGAGGGATGTTGGTGCTGATACTCCTACTATTGAGTCAATTCTGGTAGTGAGAGACTTTCCGTATGTGTTTTCTGCGGACCTATCGGGCATGTCACCCGATAGGGACATTGATTTTGGTATTGACTTGATGTCGGGCACTCATCCCATTTTTATTCATCCATATCGTATGGAACTAGCAGAGTTGAAGGAATTGAAAGAGTAGCTTCAGGTGCTTCTCGATAAGGGGTTCCTTAGGCATAGTGTGTCACCTTGGAGTGTACCAATTCTGTTTGTGAAAAGGAAGAATGGTATTATGTGTATGTGCATTGATTATAGACAGTTGAACAAAGTTACAATTAAGGACAATGAATTTCTGCCGCCCATTGATGACCTATTTGACCAGCTTCAATGTAACGACTCGGCCAATCGTTTTGAGAGTAATAGCCCTGATCCCCTATTTTCTACTTTCCCCGTGTCTGTTTCTGCTTATGTGACTTGCCGGGAGGTTTTTATTTTTGGTTTCGGAGTGTTTTGGGACTCGTAGTCCCTAAAAATAGAAGCTTAAGTCTTAAAATTTTGACCGTTGCCAAAACTGTGTGAAGACGACTCCGGAATGGAGTTTCGTCGGTTCCCTTAGCTCCGTTGGGTGATTTTGGAATTAGGAGCGTGTATGGACTGTGAATTTGAAGTCTGTAGCTAATTTAGGCTTGAAATGGCAAAAAATAAATTTTTGGAAAGTCTAGCCAGGGGGGTTGACTTTTTGATATCGGGGTCGGATTCTGATTCCAGAAGTTGGAGTAGGTCCGTAATGTTGAATATGACTTGTGTGCAAAATTTGAGGTCAATCGGAAGTTGTTTGATAGGTTTCGGTGCCGTTTGTGGAATTTGGAAATTTTGTAGTTCACTCAATTTGGATTAGAGGGTGATTCGTGTGTTTTTGTTGTTGTTTGACGTATTTTGAGGGCTCGACTAAGTTTGCATGGTGTTTTAGAACTTGTTGGTATATTTGGTTGAGGTCTCAGAGGCCTTGGGTGTGTTACAGATGCTTAACGGTTTGAATTTGGACTTAGGTAAATAGCAGAAGCTTTCTGATATCTGGTGGTTTCGCACTTGCGGTGCGGATATCGCAGGTTCGTACTCGCACGTGCGGATGAAGGAGCGCAGATGCGGGATTTGGCAGCCCAAGCTGGGTCACAGGTGCGGTCCCTTGGTCGCATGAGCAGGCGCGCAGGTGCGGCCCCTTGCTCGCAGATGCAGACCCAGCCTCATAAGTCATTTCCGTACCTGCGAGGGAAATTCCGCAGGTGCGGCGTCGCAGGTGCGACAATAGGTCCGCAGATGCAAAAAGTCTGGGTAGAAGGTTTAAAAGAAAGGGTTCACGATTTTAGTCTTATTTCAACATTTTGGACTCATACTTAGCCAATTTTGGAGAAGCTTGTTGAGGTCATTATTGAGGTAAGCTTCTTGTACTCGTTTTGGATCATAAAACATGTTTCCCCATTGATTTCCTCACCTACTTAGTGAGATTATGAAGTGAAATTTGGGGGTTTAGGGCTTGAGAATTGGAGAGTGGATTTTGTGGATTTGGATGACCAAATAGTGTCGGATTTTGATAAATTTGGTATGGTTAGACTCGTGAGTGAATGGGCTTTCGGGTTTTGTGAGTTTTGTCGGATTTCGAGGTGTGGGCCCGGGGGCCGGGTTGAGTCGATTTTGCATTTTGGGCTATAATGTAGTAGTTTCTTGTGAAATTGATCCCTTTAGCCTATATTAATTATCTCGTACTGCTTGTGGCTACATTCGGGGCATTTGGAGACTGATGCGAGGGGAGAAGGCATTTCGGAGTAGGATTTTGCGCAGTTGAGCTAAGTAACGCTTTCAAACTTAGTTCTGAGGGTTCGAAACCCCGAATTATGTGCTTTACGATTGGTATTGAAGTGACGCACATGCCAAGTGACGGGCGTGCAAGCGTGCACCGTGAGAATTGTGGCCTGGTTGATTCCATGGCACTGTACAGTGACTCTATTTTGTTGATATCTGTGTTTTCATCTTGTGATAAAGTAATTGAGCTGTCAATCATGCTAGATATCATGTTTAGGCTTTATGCCAGTACTGTTGGAACCCCCAGTGGTCGTTTCTTGCTGTTATCTCACTGATTTCATTGATATTATGTACTCAGTCACGTTCATGCATTTCATATCATATCTCAGTCTCAATTGTAATTTATCGATACATCATGTCATTGTTTCGGGCAAGTTTTCATGATATTGTGAGCATGTGAGTGAGACTGGAGAAATTGATGACTGAGTGAGGCTGAGAGCCTGATTATGAGTGACAGTTATGGTATCGGGTTGCACGTCGCAGTGGTTATACTGATTTTATGATAGCGCTTGGGCTGTAGGAGCCCCTCCGGAGTCTATAACACACTCCTAAGTGAGCATGGTTGATATTATTGAGGGATGGATCTACCCTGGACATGGATCTTATCCGAAGTATTTGATACCTGGAGATGGATCTTCTCCGTAGGGCTGGATTGGCCTTTCCTCGGTACTAGGTGACCTATGGTCAGTGTTGTATATGTTCTGGGATGGATCTTCCTTGGGCTGTGTGGGCCATATACAGTACAGAGTGGATGAGATATTGAGAGTGTGAGCGCTTGAGGCTGCCAGCATGGTGCATCACTTACAGTATGTGCATTGGCATGTAGAGATAACAGAGTTATATTCATTATACTATTCGGATATGCTTTACTTTACTGTTTAGGTTGCCTAGGTGTTTTAAGAGCATGCCTACATTTCTGCACAGTTATTTCCATTTTATCTATACCAATTGAGTTCGTCACTACATTTCAGTCCAAAGTTTGGACTTATTACTTACTGAGTTGGATGTACTCACGTTACTCCCTGCACATTGTGTGCAGATCAAGGCGTTCCTGGTCATGGCGGTGGCTGCTGATTGAGGTATCAGAGTTCGGGGACTATGGAGGTAGCTGCATGGCGTTTGCGGGCCTTGATTCCCCTTCCTTATTCTATTTGCACTTTCAGTTTTATTCTCTAGATACTGTTGTGGACTGTATTCTGGTTTAGACGCTCTTGTATTCAGTGACACCCCGATTTTGGGATGTATTGTATCGTATTTTGGTTAAATTCTGTTTTAAAATGTCTTTTCTTTAATATAAATTGTTCCATTGTTAATTCTAAAAGAGTGTTTTACTGTGTTGAAATTATTGAGTTGTGGCTTGCCTAGTTCCACGATAGGCACCATCACAACGGTCATTTTTGGGTCGTGACAAGTTGGTATCAGAGCCTAGGTTACATAGGTCTTATGAGTCATGAGTAGGTTTAGTAGAGTCTTGCTGATCGGTACGGAGACGTCTGTACTTATCTTCGAGAGGCTACCAAACAATTAGGAAACTTCATATTCTTGAATTCTTGTCGTGTGAATCTTTTGATTCTGGTAACTAAATGTTGTTGTTCTAATTCTCTTCCAGATGGTAAGGATGCGTACTACGGGGCAGGATGGACAACCACCAGTACCACCAATTAGGGCTGCGAGGGGCCTAGGTCGCGGTAGAGGCTGCGGTAGGGGCAGAGGTGCAGCACGCGCAGCAGCTAGGGCAGTACCTGCAGATCCACTAGTTGCCCCAGATCAGGATCAGGTTTGCCCATCGTGATTCCAGGACTTTAGGAGGCCTTAGCTCAGATTTTTACCGTGTGCACCGGCCTTGCTCAGGGGTCTCTGTTTCAACGGCAGCAGTCACTTCTCAGGCCGGGGGAAGTACTCAGACTCCCACTGCCCGCACACCAGAGCAGGTGGTATAGGGACTCTAGACACCTGGGCACCACCAGCCCAGCCGGTTTTTGTTGCTCAGGACTATGTAGTTCCTTCTATGAACGAGGATGAGCAGCGTAGATTGGAGAGGTTTGGGAGGCTCCAACCTCCATCTTTCAGTGGTGCAGAGGGAGAGGATGCGCAGGGCTTCATGGACAGGTGTCAGAGGATACTCCGTACAGCCGGTATTCTAGATACCAGTGGGGTCTCGTTCACTACTTTTCAGTTCTCTTGGCTGCCTTCACTTGATGGGAGACTTATGAGAGGCGTAGGCCGGTCGGCGCAACACCCAATACCTGGCAGTAATTCTTCGTTCTCTTTCCAGAGAAGTTCGTGCCTCAGTCCCGTAGAGAGGAGCTGCGCAGGCAATTCGAGCAGCTTTGTTAGGGTGATATGTTCATGACGCAGTATGAGATGAGATTTTTAGAGTTGGACCATCATGCTATCCGGTTGATTCCCACAGACAGGGAAAGGATTAAGAGGTTCATAGATGACCTCACTTTTGAGCTGCGATTTCTTATGACTAGAGAGAGAGTGTCTGGTGCTACTTTTGATGAGGTTGTCGATATTGCTCGTCAGATTGATATGGTTCGCAGCCAGGAGCGGTTTGCGAGGAAGGACAAGAGGCCTCGTGGGCAGGGTGGATTTGGTCGTGTTCCTTTTGGGGGTCAATTCCAGCACAGTAGGGGTCGTCCATTCAGACATGCTCAGACGACTCGTCTAGTTCACCATGGTGCATCATCTAGCCATGGGTTACACAGTTATTAGCAGGGCCAGTCGACATTCAGTGCACTACTAGCTCAGAGTTCGTCTCATGCACCTTCAGCTCAGGGTTCATCTGTGTTACGACCTTCTAGCAGTCATTCCGGTGCTTGGGGTTCCCTTCAGTCCCCACCGCCATTCGTAGAGACAGGTTTCTTTGAGTGTGAAGATTGGGGTCATATCAAGAGGTATTGTCCCTGCCTTTTAGTAGGTTCATCTCAGTAGAGAATTCAGCCTTCGACTTCAGCACCAATTGCTTCAGCACCCGCCCAGCCAGCTAGGGTCAGAGCTCAGTCAGCTAGGGGTCGCCCGAGAGGGGGAGGCTAATTAGAGGGTGGCCAGATCCGTTTCTATGCTCTTCCTGCCAGACCAAATGCCATAGCTTCGGATGTTGTGATTACATATATTGTCTCAGTTTTCCATAGAGATGCCTCTGTATTATTTGACCCTGGATCCACTTATTCATATGTGTCCACGTATTTCGCTCAATTACTGGATATGCCCCGTGAGTCTCTAGTTTCACCTGTTCATGTGTCTACGCCAGTGGGCGATACTGTCATTATGGACCATGTATATCGGTCATGTGATTTTGGGTATGGATTGGTAGTCTCTGTGTCATGCTGTTCAAGATTGTCACACTAAGACTATGATATTGGTGATGCCGGAGTAGCCAAGGGTTAAGTGGTGCGGCTATATAGACTATGTTCCCAATATAGTGATTTCATACTTGAAGGCTCAACTGATGGTTAAGAAGGGTTGTCTATCTTATCTGGCCTTTGTGAGGGATGTAAGTGTAGAGACCCCTGCTATTGATTTTTTTCGGTGGTGCGAGATTTCCCGTATGTGTTTCCTGCATACCTTCCGGGCATGCCGCCTGACAGGGATATTGATTTTGGTATTGATTTGGTGATGGGCACTCGGCCCATTTTTATTCCACCGTATCGTATGGTACCGACGGAGTTGAAGGAATTGAAGAAGCAGCTTCAGGACTCCTTGATAAGAGATTTATTCGGCCTAGCGTGTCACCTTAGGGTGCACCAGTTCTATTTGTCAAGAAGAAGGATGGTACTATGAGAATGTGTATTAATTACAGGCAGTTGAACAAGGTCACAATCAAGAACAAGTATCCTTTGCCACGTATTGATGATCTGTTTGACCAACTTCAGGGAGTGAGGGTGTTCTCCAAGATTGATTTCAGGTCAGGGTATCACCAGCTAAAGATTCGGGACTTAGATATTCTTAAGACAGCTTTCAGGACCCGATATGGCAATTATGAGTTCCTTGTGATGTCTTTTGGGCTGACCAATGGCCCAGCCACTTTCATGCATATGATGAACAGTGTGTTTCAGCCTTATCTTGACTCATTCGTTATTATATTCATTGATGACATCCTGGTATACTCCCGTAGCCAGGAAGAGCATGCCGAGCATCTGAGGATTATGTTACAGTGGTTGAGGGCGGAGAAGCTTTATGAAAAGTTCTCCAACTGTGAGTTTTGGCTCAGTTCAATGGCATTCTTGGGACACGTGGTGTCCAGTGATGGTATTCAGGTAGACCCAAAGAATATAAAGGCGGTTCAGAGTTGGCCCAGACCGTCCTCAGCCACAGAGATTTGGAGTTTTCTCGGTTTGGCTGGTTATTACCGTTGTTTTGTAGAGGGCTTCATATCTATTGTATCGTCCTTGACTAAATTGACCCAAAAGGGTGCCCCTTTCAAGTGGTCAAAGGAGTGCGAGGAGAGCTTTCAGAAGCTCAAGACTGCTTTGACCACGGCTCCAGTTCTAGTTCTACCATAGCTTCTAATTCTTACACAGTGTATTGTGATGCCTCCAGATCGGTATTGGGTGTGTTCTAATGCAGGAGGGTAGAGTGATTGCTTATACTTCGTGCCAGTTGAAGCCCCATGGGAAGAACTATCATGTCCATAACCTTGAGTTAGCAGCTATTGTTCACGCCTTGAAGATTTGGCAACACTATTTGTACGAGGTCCATTGTGAAATTTACACTGATCATCGGAGTTTGCAGCATTTGTTCAAATAGAAGGATCTTAACTTGCATTAGGGGAGGTGGTTGAAGCTTCTTAAGGACTATGATATCATTATTTTATACCATGCAGGGAAGGCCAATGCGGTGGTCGATGCCTTGAGTCGCTGGGCGGAGATTTTGGGGAGCTTAGCATATCTTCCAGCAGTAGAGAGGCCATTAGCATTGGATGTTCAGGCCTTAGCCAACCAGTTTGTTAGATTGGATGTTTCTAAGCCGAGTCGAGTATTGGCGTGTGTTGTCTCTCGATCTTCTCTTTATGATCGTAACAAGGAGCATCAGTATGATGACCCCCATCTACTTGTCCTTAAAGACACGGTCTAGCACAGTGATTCTAGGAAGGTCACTGTTCGGGATGATGGTGCATTGAGGATGCAGGGCAGGCTATGTGTGCCCAATGTAGATGGTTTGCATGAGCTGATTCTCCAGGAGGCTCACAGTTCCCGGTATTCTATTCATCTGTGTGCCGCAAAGATGTATCAGGACTTGAGACAACATTACTGATGGACGAGAATGAAGGACATAGTGGAGTATGTAGCTCGGTGCTTAAATTGCAAGCAGGTGAAGTATGAGCATCATCGACCAGGTGGGTTGTATCAGAAGTTAGAGATTCTGGAGTGGAAATAGGAGCAAATTACTATGGATTTCATTGTTGGGCTTCCACGGACTCAGCAAAAGTTTAATGCAGTTTGGGTGATTGTGGATAGGCTGACCAAGTCAGCTCATTTCATTCTTGTGATGACTATCTATTCTCCCGAGCAGCTGGCTCGAGTGTATATTCGCGAGATCGTCAGGCTTCATGGCGTACCGATATCTTTCATCTATGATCGGGGTACGCAGTTTACATCATGGTTCTGGAGGGCCGTGCAGCATGAGTTGGGGACTCGAGTGGAGTTGAGCATAATATTTCACCCTTAGACGGACGGACAGTCCGAGCGCGCTATTCAAATATTAGTGGATATGCTCCGTGCATGTGTGATGGAGTTTGGGGGTTCGTGAGATCAGTTCTTGCTACTAGCGGAGCTTGCCTACAATAACAATTATCAGTCGAGCATCCAGATGGCACCGTTTGAGGCTCTGTATGGTAGGCGGTGTAGGTCTCTGGTGGGTTGGATCGAGTCGGGCAAGGCTAGATTATTGGGTACAGACTTGGTTTAGGTTGCTTTGGAGAAGGTTAAGGTGATTCAGGATAGACTACACACAGCCCAGTCCGGACAGAAGAGTTATGCAGATCGGAAGGTGTGCGATATTGTATTCATGGTTGGAGAGAGGGTATTGCTTCGGGTTTTGCCTATGAAGGGCGTTATTAGGTTCGGGAAGAAGGGCAAGCTGAGCCCAAGGTTCTTTGGTCCCTTTGAGGTGTTGCGATGAGTTGGGGAGGTTGCATATGAGCTTGCCTTACCTCCCAGTCTAGCGGGAGTTCATCTAGTATTCCATGTTTCTATGCTTCGGATGTATCACGATGATCTGTCTCATGTGTTGGATTCCAGCTCAGTCCAATTGGACAAGGATCTATCTTATGTTGAGGAGCCAGTGGCTATTTTGGACAGGCAGGTCAGAAAACTAAGGTCAAAGAACATTGCTTTCGTGAAGGTTTAGTAGAGGGGTCAGCCAGTAGAGGAGGCGACTTGGGAGACCGAGCATCATATGCGCAGCCTTTATCCTCATCTTTTCACCACTTCACGTATGTCCCTATGCTCATTTGAGGACGAACGATTATTTTAAGAGGGGGAGGATGTAACGACACGGCCAGTCGTTCTGCGAGTAATAGTCATGATCCCCTATTTTCTGCTTTCACCGTATCTGTTCCTGCTTATATGACTTGCCGGGAGGTTTTGTTTTTGGTTTCGGAGTGTTTTGGGACACGTAGTCCCTAAATATAAGCTTAAATTTTAGGATTTTGACCGTAGTCAAAATTGTGTGAAGATGACTCCAGAATGGAGTTTCGTCTATTTCGTTAGCTCCGTTGGGTGATTTTTGACTTAGGAGCGTATCCATACTATGAATTTGAGGTCTGTAGCTAATTTACGCTTCAAATGGGGAAAGTCAAATTTTTGGGAAGTCTAGTCGGGGGGTTGACTTTTTGATATCAAGGTTAGATTCCGATTCCGAAAGTTGGAGTAGGTCCGTAATGTTGAATATGACTTCTGTGCAAAATTTGAGGTCAATCGGATGCGGCTTGATAGGTTTCGGCGTCGTTTGTGGAATTTGGAAATTTCGAAGTTCATTAAGTTTGGATTGGAGGGTGATTCGTATGTTTTGTTGTTATTTGAAGTGTTTTGAGGGCTCGACTAAGTTCTCATGGTGCTTTAGGACTTATTGGTATATTTGGTTGAGGTCCCGGAGGCCTCAGGTGTGTTACAGATGCTTAACGGTTTGAATTTAGACTTAGGCAAATGGCTGAAGCTTTCTGATATATGGTGGTTTCGCAGCTGCGGTGGGGAGACCACATGTGCGTTCTCGCACGTACGGATGAAGGAGCGCAGATGCGGGATTTGACAGCCTAAGCTGGGTCGCAGGTGCGGTCCCTTGGTCGAAGGACCGGGCGCGCTGGTGCGGCCCCTTGGTCATAGATGCGGACCCAGCCCATAATTGATTTCTGTATTTGCGGGGGAAATTCCGTAGGTGCGGCGTCGCAGGTGTGACAATAGGTCCGCAGATGAGAAAAGTCTCGGCAGAAGGTTTAAAAGTAAGGGTTCACGGTTTTAGTCTTATTTCAATATTTTGGACTCGAACTTAGGCGATTTTGGAGAAGATTTTCGAGGTGATTATTGAGGTAAGCTTCTTGTACTCGTTTTGGATCATAAAACTTGTTTCCCCACTGATTTTCCCACCTAATTAGTGAGATTTGGAAGTGACATTTGAGGGTTTAAGGCTTCAGAATTATAAAATAGATTTGGGGGATTTGGATGACCAAATGGTGTTGGATCTTGATAAATTTGGTATGGTTAGACTCGTGAGTGAATGGGCTTTTGGGTTTGGTGCCTTTTGTTGCATTTTGAGGCGTGGGCCCAGGGGCCAGGTTGGGCCAATTTTGGATTTTGGGCTATAATTTAGTAGTTTCTTGTGGAATTTATCCCTTTAGCCTATATTAATTATCTCGTACTGCTTGTGGCTAGATTCGGGTAATTTGCAGACTGATTTGAGGGGCAAAGGCATTTTGGAGTAAGATTTTGCGCAGTTGAGGTAAGTAATGCTTTCATACTTGGTTTTGAGGGTTTGAAACCCCGAACTATGTGCTTTACAATTGGTATTGAGGTGATGCACATGCCAAGTGACGGGCATGCGAGTGTGCACCATGAGAATTGTGGCTTGGTTGATTCCATGGCACTGTACAGTGACTCTAGTTTATTGATATCCGTATTTTCATCTTGTGATAAAGTAATTGAGCTATCAATCATGCTAGATATCATGTTTAGGCTTTATGCCGGTACAGTTAGGACCCATAGTGGTCGTTTCTTGTTGTCATCTCACTGATTTCATTGATATTATGTACTCAGTCATGTTCATGCATTTCATATCATATCTCAATCTCAGTTGTTATTTATTGATACATCATATCATTGTATCGAGCTAGTTTTCATGATATTGTGATCCCATAAGTGAGACTGGAGAGATTGATGACTAAGTGAGGTTGAGAGCCTGACTATGAGTGACGGTTATGGGATTCGACTGCACGCCGCAACGGTTATACTGATTTTATGATAGCACTTGGGCTGTAGGAGCCCCTCCGGAGTGTGTAACACACCCCCAGTGAGCGCGATTGTTATTATTGAGGGATGGATCTTCCGTGGACATGGATCTTGTCCGAAGTACTTGATACCTGGAGATGGATCTTCTCCACATGGCTGTATTGGCCTTTCCTCGGTACTGGGTGACCTATGGTCAGTGTTGTATATGTTTTGGGATGGATCTTTCCTAGGCCGTGTGGGCCATATACAGTACCGAGAGGTTGAGATATTGAGAGTGTGAAACTTGAGGCTGTCAGCATGGTGCATCACTTACAGTGTGTCCATTAGCATGTAGTGATAATAGAGTTATATTCATTACACTGTTCGGATCTGCTTTACTTTACTGTTCGAGTTGCCTAGATGATTTGAGAGCATGCCTACGTTTTTGCACAGTTATTTCCATTTTATCTGTACCAGTTGAGTTCGTCACTACCTTTCAGTCCAAAGTTTGGACTTGTTACTTACTGAGTTGGATGCACTCACGTTACTCCCTGCACTTTGTTTACAGATCCAGGCGTCCCTGGTCACGGCGGCAGCTGCTGATTGAGGCATCAGAGTTCGGGGACTATTGAGGTAGTTGCATGGCATTTGTAGGCCTTGATTCCCCTTTCTTATTCTATCTGCATTTTCAGTTTTATTCTCTAGATACCGTTGTGGACTGTATTCTGGTTTTAGACACTCTTGTACTTAGTGACACCCCGGTTTTGGGATGGATTGTACCGTATTTTGGTTGGATTCTATTTTAAAATGGCTTTTCTTTAATATAAATTGTTCCGCTCTTAATTCTAAAAGAATGTTTTACTGTGTTGAAATTGTTGAGTTGTGGTTTGCCTAGTTCCACGATAGGCGCCATCGCGATGGTCGTTTTGGGGTCGTGATATTGAGGGAGCTAGAGTGTTCTCTAAGATTGATTTGAGGTCTGGGTATCACCAGTTGAAGATTCGAGACTCTCATATTCTGAAGTCCGCATTCAAGACCCGCTATGGTCACTACGAGTTCCTTGTGATGTCTTTTGGGCTGATCAATGCCCCAGCAGTAGTCATACATCTGATGAACAATGTATTCTAGCCATATCTTGATTCGTTTGTCATAGTATTCATTGATGATATACTGGTGTACTCCCGTATCCAGGAGGAGCATGCACAACATCTGAGGATTGTACTATAGTCTGTCACGACCCAAATCTCACATGTCGTGATGGCGTCTATTGCAATACTAAGCAACCAGGCAATCACCATAAACCACACATATTTAAATTTTGAAACATAGTAATGTAAGTTCAAGAGTCAAATCTCATAAATACTGATAAGAAAATAACGCGACTCAATATAATATCCCCCAAAATACGGGTGTCACTGCGTACATGAGCATCTACACAATAACATGGTCTGAGTGCTAAAACACTATCTAGGAAGGTAAAACAGTATAAATAAAACTATAAGAAAACAAAAGGAGAGTCAATCTCTGCGGACGCCCAGGCAGCTACCTCTATAGTCTCCAAACTGGATAAGCTCCAACACTAGCAACCTCCGTGCCCGGAAGTACCTGGATCTGCACACGAAGTGAAGAGTATATTATGAGTACAACCGACCCAATGTACTCAATAAGTAACAAGACTAACCTTGAGCTGAAAGCAGTAACGAGCTCAACCAATACAGTCCAATTACAGAATTTAACAGTATAGAAATGATAGGATATATGACAATAATATCTCAGAATCTCATAATCTTTTGGTACACAATATAGGGATGTAGATATGCTTCCAGGTTTAACTGTTAAACTCAATATAGATAAAATATGCCAAGTATGACTGATATGAGGAATATTACATATCTATATCTACATGTCAATGTGCATGTCACATGTGATGCAACACGATGAATAACTCACGTTCTCACACTCTCAGAGTACTCAATATGACTGTCTCAATTCTCGCTCATCACACTTAGTCACTCAGCACTATATGGTACATGTGCTCACTGCTGGTAGGAATCAATTCCATATGATAAAGCTATGTTCTTAAACAAAAGTCGATACAATCAACACAACCTATGGGAATCAATTCCATATGATAAGCTAAGTTCTTAAACAAAAATCAAAAAGTCAACTCTAAATGTCAACCTTAGGCCCACGTCTCGGTATCCAACAAAATTAACAAAATCTGAATAACCATTCAACCACGAGTTCATTCATACCAAAATCACTCAAATCCGACACCAAATCGCCACTCAAATCCCAAATTCTTACTCTCTAATACCTAGCCCAAAACTCTCAGAATTCCACCTTAAGAACACATAAATTAGGTGGGAAATTCAATGGGTATTCAATATTAATGAATAACAATGATCAAAAGTGACTTACCTATTTATATCTAGTGAAATCCCCTTAAACAATTGCCTGAGTCCGAGCTCCGAATGTCCAAAAATGAATAAACTCTTGGAACCCTTCGACTATATAAACTGCCCAGGTATCTCGCTTCTGCAGGCCAAACATTCGCATCTGCGGAACCAACTTTTGTGGTGAAAACTCCACACCTGCGGAATTCACTTAAGCCCTCACAAATATGCACCTGCGCTCCAAGATCCGCATCTGCGGAAGCACTTCTGCGCCCAAATGTCTACTTCTGCGAAACCAGCAATGCCTTCCCATCTCCGCACATGCGAAGCCTTGTCGCATCCGTGGGCTCGCAGATGCGAAAGATCCCTTGCACCTGCGACCACTACCCAGCTCCTTCCAGCCTACTGTGACCTTTGGCTCGCTTCTACGAGCTCTCACCTGCAACCAACCCCTTTGCAGGTATGGTGACACCACAAAACCCCCAGCTTCAGCAACGTCCCAAGTCCAAATTCCAATCCGATAACCATCCGAAATCCCTTTGCAGGTGCGGTCGAGGCCTCAAATCACATCAAACAACATCAAAAACGTGAATCGCACCCAAATTCAAGCCTAATAAAAACTAATGAATTCTAATTTCTACAATCGATGTCGAAACCTATCAAATCAACTTCGATTGACCACAAACTTTGCACACAGCTCATAAACGATACAACAGACCTAATCCCACTTCTAGAACCAAAATCCAAGCCTTGTAACCATAAAGTCAACTCTCTATCAATCTTCTCAACTATCCAAACTTCTATTTTTTCAACTTTTGCCAATTCAAGTCAAAATCGACTACGGACATCCAAATCAAATTCGGACACACTCCTAAGTCTGAAATCACTGTACAGAGTATCTGAACCATCAAAACTCCATTTCGGAGCCATTTACACATAAGTTAACATCTGATTAACTCTTTCAATTTACGCTTTCAATCTTGAGACTAAGCATCCCAACTTATTGTGAAATATTCCCGAAATCAAACCAATCACCCCGGCAAGTTATATAACAACTAACAAACATAGAATAGACAATAAATGGGGGAACAGGGGTATAACATTCAAAATGACCGGCCGGGTCATTATATCCTCCCCCTCTTAAACCAAAGTTTGTCCTAGAATGGGTCTAGAATCATACCTGGAGTCTCAAATAGGCATGGATATATGCTCTGCATCTCCCGCTCAGTCTCCTAAGTAGCCTCATTGACTGGATGACCTCCTTACTGCACCTTACTTAATCTTTGTTCTTTGACCTCAACTTTCGAACCTGCTTATCCAAAATGATCACTGATGAGTGGTGATCTTATCACTTATTCTAGTCTCTTTTCTTTAGTTTTTGTGTCCTTTAATTATAAAATGAGGTGATTTGTGATTTGCATTGCGAGATTTTCAGGTAAATGAAGTGTCGAAGAGAATTAAAATTAAATAAAGAGGAATCGTGCAAAAAGAGTGAAAGAAGTGAAAAACTTACAGTGAAATCACATCTGCCCAGATTTATCCACATCTGCGGTCTTGCATCTGCGAGAAATGTTGCGCATTTGTGGAAGAAGATATGCGAGGGAACAATCGCACTTCTGCACTTGGGGGTCCTTATTTGCGAAGTTGTTGTTGCGGCGATATGGTCGCTTCCACGGAAGATTAAATTCTCCACAAAACATCCACTTCTGCGAACGGTTACTCGCATCTGTGGAACCGCACCTATGAGGATTCTTCTGCAGGTGCAATCAACAGGCTTCAGACTAAGACACTTATGTCATTTCACATTTTCTTCATTTCAAACCCACAAATACACGACCTTGTTGATTGAAAACAGATCTTTGGCATCTTGGGTAGCTTTTGTCAGTTTTTGGCATTAGGGTTCATGCACACACACTTGGGTCTTGAAGATTTGGAGCTTTGGGTTGAGAATTTCTTACCCATTTATGTTCAATTCTTCATTCTCTTCCTTCGCATTTAATATCTAAGTGTGTAGTATTTGTTTTCAGCATTTAAATCTTGTTTATAAGAATATTCATATTTAAAGTGTGGATTAAATACCTTGTTGTGCTTGTGTATTGAACAATTGTTATTTATTATGAAGTGAGTTATTGTTTCTTTAATTATTCTTGTTATTAAATATTTTCAAAGGGATTAGCTAACCCTAGGACTCGCTCATTCGCTTCGAATTAATTTTGGGAAAAATAATTCGGGGTTAGGAAAGATTAATTAACATAAACTTGAGGCGCTAACCCTCATTTTATAGATTCTACCTAGGGATAGGATTGAACTTCTTGTAGTCTTTTTCGGGTATGCTTAATCTGTTAATTGTTTTAGGGATAATTCAATTAAGAAGTCTTATTAGTTTTCGGTAGAATCTAATGTAGAATTATTACCCGAGGCTAATTAACATAAACTCGTTCATATGTGTAAAATCGTGAAATATATTGGATCGTTACTTAATTCCCAATGCATCCATTCTTGAAGCCATTGATCATTTTACTTTCTTTCTAGGTTAGTTTATATTTTCGTAATTAGTTATAAATATTCTCTAACACCTTTCTAAGTATCTGGCTTAGCATAATAAGTGACAATTCTCTTACATGCCTAATCAACTACATATTGTTCTCTGTGGGATTCGACCCCGACTTATAGTTGGGTAAATTATATTGCATGCGACCGCGTTCATTTACTTTTTAGTAGTGGATTTGGACATCATCAAAATTGGCGCTGTTGTCGGGGAACAATTTGGCGTATTAAGGTTGTTTGAGAAATAGCCGTACTTCGTTTGGTCCAAACTTGTGAATATTTGTGTAATTACTTTTCTCATCTTTCTCTATTTTTCTTGTTGTTGTCTTTATTGTTTCTTATTTATTTTCTTAGTTTTGAAAAATGGCATCATATAATAAAAATTGGTCGGATGGTAGTTGTTCATACTCTGATGAACCTTGTCCTTATTGTGGAGGACCACACTCATGGCAAAATTATTTAAATTCTCCCGTGGGCGGATTGCGCGCACAATCTCAAACCCATGAGTGTAGTATTTGTGATACTTGTGTTGATCAAAATGGTCATTGAAATAATTGTGCTTATTTGTCCTTCCCTTCCCCGAACCCCCGCTATGATGATTCTACTTTTGTGATAACAAGTATAGGGATATGAAAGTGGAAGAAATTGAGCATGGTGAAAATGGAGAGTTCAAGCTCATGCTGGAATGCCTACTTGAAGGAGGAAACAAAGAGCAAAATGCATTGGAAGAGCTTTTGGATAATAGTCTCCAAAATTATTTGGCGCTTAAAAGATTGAACTCACAAATGGGAGAAATGCTTGACGCTTTAGAGATCCGAAAAGCCTCGGAAGTGAATGATAGCCAAGAACCTTCTTTAGAGGTTGAAGTCGAAAATCCTTCTTTGGCACTTGAACAAAATCAAGAAGAACTCTCAAATGCTCAAAATGAGAGGATGATGCTCATCTTGGAGGTCATTCTTGAAAATGGGGCGAAACACAACTTGGAACTCTAGGACTTGAAACAAGTTTTGATTCAAAATAATGAGAATATCATAACTTTGGAAGTTCAAATAAAAATATGAGTTGAGAATGTGGAAAGAGCTCAAGAAAAGTCCAACTTCGAGGAAGAAAGTGTGCTTTATTTTGAGGAATCTATAATTGAGCATCCGCCAACCGACTCCATGCTTGTTAGTGGTACCACAAAAAATATGGAATTAGAGTCAACCGATGTAATTGAAAATATAGTTGAATTTGACTCTAGTTTTGGGGACTAAGAGGATGTCAAAATTCTGAAAGAATTAAAATTTTGAGGCTTGATGTCACATTCCAAGCATTTCTAAACATTGGATTTGTGTGGTGATATGGGAATTTAACTACACGAATCAGTGAGGGATTGTGAAGAGCAAAGGAAAAGGCCATACATTTTACAATTTGAAAGTTCAATAAGGCAAAATGACATTCCTCACATGAAAGCCAAGAAATGCAAAATGAAGAAATTAAAGTTTGGCTTGATCATCTACTTACCACCCTCGTCGCTCGTGGTCAGAAGCTTGAATCCAAGTTAGGTTCCCAATTCATATCGTCCAAGTGGAGAGAAAAGTGGTTACGTTGATTCGCGTCATGCCACAACGGTAAATGCGATGCTTGGTGGGAGGCAACCCATCATTTTTAAAATATTAGTCGTTTTTGAAATTTTCTTTTTTGAATAGCTTAGTATATTATTTTTGACTAATCTGCCAAGATTTAGATTTTTGAAGTGGCTTCCCAGTTATGGTATTATGAAATATAGTAAAACCACTTCTGCCAAAATATTCACGCAGGAGTGGCCACACAGAAGCGTGTTGTGAGTTGCATATGCAGATTTATCGCAGAAGCGGCAGATTAGGCACAAAAGAGGCCACGCAGAAGTGTGTTTGGAGCCGCCAGTGCAGTCTCTTCGTAGAAGCGATTACTTAATGGAAAACGCGAGTACGTAGAAGCAGCAAAATTCCTGCAGAAGCGACGCGTTGGGTGGGTTTAAAGAAAAAATCCCTATTGTGTATCTCTAAAGGTAACACTCTAAGTTTTCCCCAAAACTCAAAACGCCCTCTCATCTCTCACATTCATCTCCACTTCTCATGCAGTCTACTGCCCTCACATCTCTCACATGTATCATTTTTCAGTTCTCTCTGCTACTCCTCTCTTCTACTGTTATTTTCTTCATCTCTTCTCCATGGTTGTATTCCCTAATTTTCCATTTTCTTCTGATTAATTTTAATATTAGGGGTGAGGAAATTTGTTGAGTGTAGCCATGTGTGTTGTTATTAAAAACATTTGGGGGAAATCTGAGTACCAAATTTGTTTAAAGAATCATAACTTCTCTTTGCTTGTCATCTGTTCGACGAATTTCCCAAGAGAAATACTCTAGCCATTGATCTTAAAATCATGTTTAATCAAGTTGTGTAATCATATAATGCACTAATTTGGAAGTCTTGAGTATAAATTATGTGCTAAAATCATGTTTGGAATTAAAAGATTCGGCAGTTTCTGGGTTTTTTGGAAACCCCTGATGAACACCGCAGAAGCGGACATGTCACCACAGAAGTGGGCTCGCACCTGCGATGACTTGCGCGTAGGTTTGACTTTTGGCCAGATATCACCTTTCGCAGAAGTGAGTATAATGCTGCAGATGTGGCTTCGCACCTACGATGTATATTCCGCAGGTGCGAGATTTGGCCAACAGTCACGTTTCGCACATGCGATAGAATTTCCGCAGAAGCAGAACTGCACCTACAAGGCTTTTTCTGCAGGTGCGGTAACGGTGCATTTTGTGCAAAAATAGTAGCTTTGCAACTGGAGCTTCCGAAGCCCGTTTAGCTTGATTCTTTGGCCTAATTGCATTATTTTGAACTGCTTAACATGATTATAATTCCCGACTAACTTGGTTTTAATTGTTTTAGGTACTTTAAGCTTAAAATGGTCCCAAACATGAACAAAAATGATTTCATCATGAAATTGAGGAAGAATCTTAGGCGGAACAATTCGACACTGAACGATTCATGTCTGCTGATTGGCATCATCGATATTACGACAACCTTCTTACAAACAAGGTCGTGCTTGAAAAGGGAATCTCCTATGACAAATTGGCCGAGTTACTTCCAGATATTTATGGCCGTCTATAGACTACCGGCTAGTCTTGTTTCATGCCTACCTCGTATAAGGCCAATGAGGAATGGGTTCGTGTATTTTATGCAAACCTTAAGCATACAAACTTCAATGACTCACAACTCACCATTAGATGCAAAACAGTGAGGTTTGGAACTGAACAAATCAATGATATTTTAGGGCAACCTGACCATCCACTTGAACCGGTACGAGAAAAAGATCATTGCTCAAACAGATATTGGCTAGTATCTAAACTTTATCCACCCGACATAAGAAAAAAGTGGGCAAACAAGAGAAAGGGTTTGAAGTCTATCGACTTCATAGCTGAGGAAAAAATGTGGCCCTACATCATCTGCAACAGAGTATCACCCTGTGGAAATATTTCAGATATTTCATATGGCAGAGCCTTGATGATTGCATGCATACTAGATGGCATTCATGTGAATGTTGGTCATTATATCCTTCAGGAGTTAAAAGAGTATTTGCTAGATGACAACCCAGGCTTGATGTTCCCTTCATTAATTACAGAGTTGTGCCGGCAGGTAGAGGTTGAAGTGCGTAGCACTGATCAGTGGTTACCGGCCAACAAACCCTTTCATCCATTGAGAGTAACGGGAGAGGGTAGTGTAGTAAAGAGCAAAAACAGGAAAGTCACCATTGTTGCCAGACCAGAGTCTTCCTCACAAGCAACCCTGCCTGAGGGACCATTTGGGTTGTTGAATTCACAGCTTTTCACCATCCGTGAGTTAGTGTCATAGCTCCCTTGTGGGCCCTCACACTCCCAGCCTACGCCAGAGTATTTTACCAAGGAAGAAATGAAGACCTACCTGGAGAACCAGAATAAGCAAGAAGAGTCGCAGGAGAAGTTGGCAGGCTCGAGACAGCCTATGGCAACATGGCCAAGGCACATGTAGATCTTCAGGCAGATTTCCACAAGGAGAAAGAAAAATATAAGAAGAAGAGCAAGTTCATGATAAAGATGTGGAAAGGTATCAAGGCCGTCTTCAAATGGGGGCAGCTGAACAGGAAGATACCAGTTGAGGACTACGATGATAATGAAGAGTATTCCTTCCTGTCAAGTGGTGCTGATGCTGATACTGATTCTACCGATGATGATGAGGCCGAGAGCTCCACACGGTAGTGATTATCCTTTTCCCCCAGTCTACTAGTCTGATGCAAACATCAGGGAGAGCCTCAAACTACTCTTATTTATATTCATATTGTACGGTGAGGACACTGCAGTGTTTTTAGTTGGGGGTGGCTAAAGGGATATACCTTATTTGTACATTGATGCTTAACTTGTGCCCTTGCCGGGCTTATGCTTTTGTATGGATATTGTATGCCCTTGTCGGGCTTGTTCTAATATTGTTTATGATGTGCCTTTGCCGGGCGTAATTTGTGATTGGTGATATATTTATGGCTTAGTCGCTTTTGTTATTTTATTTTTTTTATATTTATTTATTTCTTTTAGTAGTTTTTAGTTTATGTAATTTTTATTCCTTTAGTATTAGTTGCTTTTGTTATTTTATTTTCTTTAGTAGTTTTTAGTTATTTTATTTTTATTTCTTTAGTGTTTATTTTATTTTCATTAATAGTTTTTAGTTATATTATTTTTATCTCTTTAGTAGTAATATACTTTTCAATAAGTTTTCTTGGGTTTTTTTTATGCTATAGTTCTTTTTCGAGGAATATGTTTGTGTTGAACCGGGTGACTTTTCCCTATGATAGATGGTGTGATGACTTTCTTAAGAGAATTAGTCTTGTTTTGGTATGTGGAGACTTTTTGATTGTTTGGTACTAATAAAATTAGTCTCTCGTACGTGAAGTGTGAATTAAGAATACCCCTCCAAAGTTTGGTGATAAATTGAAAAAGTAAGTTGCATGGGGAAGAATAATTTTTGTGATAATATTTTGGCTCATTTTCTGATTCTTTGCCCACTAGTTTGCATGATATTGCTCTAATTGTTTTGATTAAGAAGTGAAATTGATCCGTCTTGATTAGTTCATGTGCCATATGTGCTAGTTTTTGTTAAAATTAATTCTTGTGTTTACTTTTATCAACTAGAACTTGCCCGGTTGGTGTTTCAATACTAACGTTAATTATGTTTGGTTGGAGGGATGACCTTAAGAATTCTTTGTGATCTTTGAAAAAACCTCTTTAGCCTTTCGTGCCTACCATTGCATAAATATTATAACTAGTTAACCCTTTTAACATTTTCTTTGGCTAACGCATTACAAACCTTTACCCTTTGTTTGTGAAATAATTCCCTCTTTTGAACATGTCCCTCCTTGAATGCTGGGAATAAGGCTAAAAGTCTAAGTTGGGGGTGTTGGTATTATTGGAAAATGGTGAGGATGTACATTATGTGTAGAAGCAAATACCTCAAAGTTATGTTAGATGAAGATACTCAAGCTCCAATTAAAAAAAAAAGCAAAAGTAAATATGTATAGCCTTATATATATATATATATATATATATATATATATATATATATATATATATATAAAAAAA
>AWOL01S0013920.1:139348-156956 GCA_000715115.1 Nicotiana otophora
TATATATATATATATAAAGAAAAATTAAAACAACAAGTTTTTAAGTCTTGAAAACTTTAGAGAGGTACTTTAAGGTGGTTCTATGTTGGTAACTAGATGTCAATAAGGACTATGTGGTTTGAAAAAAAAGCAAAGTGAAAAAAGAAAGACAAATGTGAGTGGTCACTTGTATCCCAAATGTTTATCCTACCCTTCCCTAAGCCTACATTATAATCTTAAAAACTCCTTATGGGATCTCTAACCAAATATTCTTAAATAGGCGGCGAATGAAAATAAGGGCAAGCTTATGGTATGATATTTTGTAACACTTGAAACTCTTTGTTGAGAGTGAGTGTCTTTGTGCATTTGTCCCTTGTGTTGTTATTGTAAATAAGGTGATTTTGAGACTTTCTTTCTTGTGAGGGCACATATATTATGATGGATTGGTGATATTGATATATTCTGAATTGAGTAAATTGAGCATATATAGTAGACTAATGCTTTTGATTCACTTCTTGAGGCTTGGTTGTTGTCACTTGATTATTTTGAAACTCCATTGCATTCTTGAAGTTGTTTGTAAATGAGGGAGTTATTTGGTTGAGATTCACATGCTTGAGCCTAGTTATTAGTACCAACCAAATCCATAAGTGTTGTGCTTAACTGGAGAATGTGATTTGAAGATGATAGCGATGCTAATTGAGCTTTAAATGTTAGAGCCTCATTGAGTATTTGGTTTTGATTTGCTTGAGGACAAGCAAAATCTTTAAGTTGGGTGTGTTTATGAATGGTAATTTTATCACTTATTCTAGTCTCTTTTCTTTAGTCTTTGTGTCCTTTAATTATAAAATAAGGTGATTTATGGTGTGCATTGCTAGATTTTCATGTAAATGAAGTCTCAAAGAGAATTGAAATTAAATGAAGTGGAATCGTTCAAAAAGAGTGAAAGAAGTGCAAAACTTTCAGTGAAATCGCATCTTCGCAGATTTATCCGCATCTACGGTCTCGGATCTACGAGAAATGATGCACATTTGAGGAACAAGATATGCGAGGCAAACATCGCATGTGCGATTCACAAACTGCTTCTACGGTCGTGCTTCTGCACTTGGGGGTCCGTATTTGCGAAGCCACTTTTGCGGCGATATGGACGTTTATGCGGAAGATTAAATTCTCCGAAAAAAAACAGCTTCTGCGAACTGTTACATGTAGTGAGTTAAAGTGTATTTCTTTCCAGCATTTAAATCTTCTTTATAGGAATATTCATATTTAAAGTGTGGATTAAATACCTTGTTGTGCTTGTGTATTGAACAATTTTTATTTATTATGAAGTGAGTTATTGTTTCTTTCATTATTCTTGTTATTAAATGTTTCCAAATGGATTAGCTAACCCTAGGACTCGCCCATTCACTTCGAATTAATTTAGGAAAAATAATTCAGGGTTGGAAAAGATTAATTAACATGAACTTGAGGCGTTAACCCTCATTTTATTGATTCTACCTAGAGATAGGATTGAACTGCTTGTAGTTTTATTCGGGTATGCTTAATCTCTTAATTGTTTTAGGGATAATTCAATTAAAAAGTCTTGTTAATTTTCGGAAGAATCTAATATAGAATTATTACCCGAGGCTAATTAACATACACTCGCTCATATATGTAAAATCGTGAAATATATTGGATCGTTACTTAAGTGTAACTCCCAGTGCATCCATGCTTGAAGCCATTGATCATTTTACTTGCTTTCTTGGTTAGTTTACATTTTCACAATTAGTTACGAATATTTTCTACAACCTTTCTAAGTGTCTGGCTTAGCATAATAAGTGACAATTCTCTTATACGCCTAATTTCCTACATATTGTTCTCTGTGGGATTCGACCCCGACTCATAGTTTGGCAAATTATATTGCACGCGACCGTGTCCATTTACTTTTTAGTAGTGGATTTGGACATCATCAGCCATCGGCTCTACATCATAAGTCAAATCACCATCAAACTAAATCGTGCTGAAGTCCAAAACATGATACGGATCGCCGACATATTTCCGGAGCATAGAAACATGAAACACTGGGTGAACACTCGATAGACTAGGAGGCAATGTAAGCTTGTAAGCCACCTCTCCAATCATCTCAAGCACCTCAAAAGGCCCAATATATCGAGGGCTCAACTTTCCCTTCTTCCTGAACCTCATAAAACCCTTCATTAGTGAAACTCTGAGTAGTACCTTCTCCTCCACCATGTAAGCAACATCATGAACCTTCCGATCGGCGTAGATATTCTGTCTAGACTGCGTCTTGCGAAGCCGATCCTGAATCAACTTAACCTTTACTGAAGCGTCCTGAACCAAGTCAGTACCCAATAGCCTAGCCTTACCCGGCTCAAACTAACCCACCAGAGACTGACACCATCTCCCATACAAAGCCTCATACAGAGCCATCTGAATGCTCTAGTGGCAGAAACTAATCCCAAGAAGCCCCAGAATCCATGACATAAACGCGATTCATATCCTCCAATATCTGAATAGTGGGCTTGGACTATCCGTCCGTATGAGGGTGGAATGTTGTACTCAACTCAACCCGTGTGCCTAAAGCTCGCTATACTTCCCTCCAAAACTACAATGTAAATTGTGTGCCCCTATCTAAAATGATGAACACCGGCACACCGTGAAGGAGAACAATCTCGCGGATGTAGATCTCAACCAACCGTTCCGAAGAATAGGTAGTCCCTACTAGAATGAAATGCGCGGACTTGGTCAACCGATCCACAATCACCAAAATAGCATCAAACTTCCTCGAAGTCCGTGGGAGCCCAACTACAAAATCCATGGTGATACGCTCCCATATCCACTCTGGAATCTCAAGCCTTTGAAGTATTCCACCCGGTCTCCGATGCTCGTACTTCACCTGCTGACAATTCAGGAACCGAGCCACAAACCCCACTATATCTTTCTTCATCCTCGTCCACCAATAGTGTTGCCTCAAGTACTGATACATCTTTGCGGTACCCGGATGAATGGAATACCGTGAACTGTGGGCCTCCTCAAGAATCAACTCACATAGCCCATCTATATTGGGCACACAAATCCGACCTTACATCCGCAAAACCCCCATCATGCCCAAAACTAACGTCCTTGGCATCATCGTGTTGAACTTTGTCATTAAGAACAAGCAAATGGGGGTCATCATACTAACGCTCTCTGATATGATCATATAAAGAAGATCGAGAAACCACACAAGCTAGAACCCGACTAGGCTCCGAAACTTTAACCTCACGAACTGATTGGCCAAGGCCTGAATATCTGATGCAAGCAGTCTCTCGCCTACCAGAATAAATGCAAGGCTACCCATACTCACGGCCTTCCCGGGATGATACAGAATGGTAATATCATTGTCCTTTAAACTCCAACCATCTCCGCTGCCTCAAATTTAGATCCTTTTGTTTGAACAAGTGCTGGAGACTCTAATGATCCATAAATACCTCATAAGACATATTGTAGAGATAATGCCTCAAAATCTTCAATACATGAACAATGGCTGCCAACTCCAAATCATGAACGGGGTAGTTCTTCTCATGGTTCTTGAACTAGCGCAAAGCATAAATAATCACTCTAGCCTCCTGCATCAAGACACAACCAATACCAATCCAAGAAGCATCATAATACATTGTATAAGAACCTGACACTAAAGGCAAAACTAGAACCAGAGTTGTGGTCAAGGCAGTCTTGGGCTTCTGAAAGCTCTCCTCACACTCATCCGACCACCTGATGGATCACCCTTCTGATCAACCTGGTCAAAGGTCCTGCAATGGATGAGAAACCCTCCATGATGCGATGATAATATCCGGCCAAGCCGAGAAAACTCCGAATCTCAGTAGTTGAAGATGGTCTTGGCCAATTCTGAATTGCCTCTATCTTCTTTGGATCCACCTTAATCCCCTCACTAGATACTACGTGCCCCAAGCACGCCACCAAACTGAGCCAAAACGCATACTTAGAGAACTTGGCATAAATCTTCTCCTCCCTCAACCTTTGTAGTACAATCCTCAAATTCTAGGAATGCTCCTCCTGACTACGTAAGAATACCAGGATATCATTAATACATACTATGAAAAATGAATCAAGATATGGCTAGAATACATTGTTCATCAAATGCATGAATGCTTCTGGGGTATTGGTTAGCCCAAAAGACATCACAAGGAACTCTTATTGACAATATCGGATCCTGAATGCCATCTTCAAAATATCTGAGTCCTGAATCTTCAACTGGTGATACCCAGACCTCAAATTAATCTTCGAGAACACCCTCGCTCCCTGAACCTGGTCAAATAGATCATCAATGCGCGACAAAGGATACTTCTTCTTGATTGTAACTTTGTTCAACTGCCTATAGTCGATGCACATCCGCATAGTACCATCCTTCTTCTTGATAAACAGAACCAGTTCACCCCTAGGCGACACACTAGGACTGATAAATCACTTATCAAGAAGCTCCTAAATCTGCTCTTTCAATTCCTTTAACTCTACTGGTGCCATACGATACAGAGGAATAGAAATGGGCTGAGTGTCCGGGCACCAAGTCAATACCAAAATCAATATCCCTGTCAGGTTGCATGCCCGATAGGTCTGCAGGAAACACATTCAAAAAGTCTCGCACCACTGGGACAGAATCAATAATAGGAGTATCATCACCAACGTCCCTCACAAAGGCCAAATATGATAGACACACCTTCTCAACCATCTGTTGGGCCTTCAGATAAGAAATTACCCTGCTAGGAACATAATCTAGAGAATGTTGTTACTCGATCCTTGGCAACCCCGGCATCGCCAATGTCACAGTCTTAGCATGACATAGGGAAAACCAATCCATACCCAAAATCACGTCAAAATCAACCACACAAAGAAATAAGAGATCAACTCTATTCTCCAATCCCCCAATATTCACCACACACGACCGATACATACTGTCTATAACAATAGTATCGCCCACCGGCGTAGATACATGAACAGGTGAAACTAAGGACTCACGGGGCATATCCAAATAATGAGCAAAATATGATGATACAAACAAATAAGTGAAACCAGGGCCAAATAATATAGAAGCATCCATGTATCAAATTGAGACAATACCTGTGATCACTATGTCTGAAGCAACGACCTCTGGCCTAGCAGGAATAACATAGAATCGAGCATTACCGCCAACTAATCGGCCTCCCCCTCTAGGGAAACCTCTAGTTGCCTGAGCCCCACCCCGAGCTAGCTGAACGGGTGGTGAAGTAACTAGTGCGGAAGTCGCAGCCTGATTCTTCTACTAAACTGGAACTCCTAAAAGGCAGGGACACTTCCTCTTCACATGACCAAACTCCCCACACTTAAAGCAACCCCGCTCTAACAATGGCGAAAAGTATTGAAGCGGACCCCGAGAACCAGAATAACTACTAGAAAGGCCTGGCATAGATAAACCCTGAACTGATGGAGCATGAGATGAACTCTGAGCTGGGAGAGAACTAAGAGACGATTGACTCGGATGAGCACTGTATGAACCATGGCTAGTTGATGCGCCACGATGAATTGGATGAGTCATCTGAGCGGGCTTATAAGGACGATCCCTACTGTGGTGGGACTGATACCCAGAAGAAACACTGCTGAAACCACCTGAACCACAAGGCATCTTAGCCTCCCTCTCCTCATGCTCCTGACTATGGATCAGCTCTAGCCGCCGAGCAATATCAAATCTTATCGAACATAGAACCTGATACATTTTATCTAGTGATAACAAAGCGCAGTCCATAGTTGAGGCCAGCAATGAACCTCCTAGTCCTCTCCCTCTCTGTGGGAACCAACCAGATCGTGTGACGAGCCATCTATGAAAATCCCATCTCGTATTGTGTCACAGACATACCATCATAGCATAGCTACTCAAACTGCCTATGCAACTCCTTCCTGTGGGTCGGTGGCATAAACGTCTCCAAGAAGAGAACGGAGAACTCGTGCCATGAATGTGGTGCAGCACCGACTGGACTGCTCCACTCATAGGTCTCCCACCATCTGAAGGCTGCCCCCGTCAACTGAAAAGTAGTAAATGAGACCCCACTCATCTCTAGAATACCCGCCGTGCGAAGAATCTAAGATGTCCTAAGAATCCTCTAACTCAGCCTCACTGAATGATGGAGGCTTGAACCTCCCCAACCTCTTTAGTCTCTTCTACTACTCATCACTCATAATGGGACCTACTTGGGCCTGAGCAACTACAGCCGACTGGGCTGGTAATATGTCCCTCGATGTCTTAAGTTCCTGCACCACCTCCTCTAGTACGGGCGGCGGGACTCTGAGCACCTCCCTCGGCCTGAGAAGTGGCTGGCGCAGCCTAAACTAAAACCGCCTGAGCAAGGCTAGTGCATACAGTCAATATATGGGCCAAAGCCAAATGAAGGGCTGGAATCACAATGGGCACAGTTGGTGCCTAAGATGGTCCCACCGGCTCAACCACATCTAGAATTTGCTCCTGAGCTAAAGCAACTGGTGGGACTACAGTTGCTGCTCTAGTTGTTGTACCAACTGCATCTCGGCCTCTACCACGTCCTTGGCCTCTCATGGTCTTCGCTGATGGTACTGGTGGCTACCTGCCCGATTTGGTAGCACGTGTCTTCACCATATGTGAGAGAGTATAATAACAGAATTTAATTTTCGGAACCAACAAATGTGCATGACAAGAATACAAGAAAGTGAAGTTTTCCTAATGGTTCGGCAGTCGCTCGAAGATGAGTACAGACGTCTCTATACCAATCCACAAGACTCTACTAAACCTGCTCATGACCCGTGAGACCTATGTAACATAGGCTCTGATTCAAACTTGTCACAACCCAAATCTCACATATCGTGATGGTGCCTATCGTAATACTAGGCAAGCCGACAATCACAATAAAACCATGCATCTTTAAATATGGAAACATAGTAAAGTATGTTCAGGAATAAAATCTCATAAGTACTGATAAGAAATTTCTGTGACTCAATATAATATCCCCCAATATATGGGTGTCAGTAAGTACATAATCATCTATACAATAACACGGTCTGACAGCTGAAATATTGTATAGGAAAGTAGATCATTATAAATAAAATTAAAAGAAAAAAAAAAGAGGAGAATCAAGGTCTGCGGATGCCCAGGCAGCTACCTCGATAGTCTCCGAACTAGATAAGCTCCAACACTAGCAACCTCCATGCCCGGAAGTACCTGAATCTACACACGAAGTGTAAAGTGTATTATGAGTACAACCGACCTAATGTATTCAATAAGTAACAAGACTAACCTTGAACTAGAAGTAGTGATGAGCTCAAACAATACAGTCCAAATACAGAATTTAACAGTACATAAATGACAAGAAATATGACAATAATATCTCGGAGAATCTCATAATCTGTTAGTACACAATATTGGAATGTAGACATGCTTCCAGGTTTGACAGTTAAACAAATAAAATATGCCAAGTATGACTGATATGAGGAATATTATATCTCTATATCTACATGTCAATCTGCATTCACATGTGATGCAACACAATGAATACCCCACGTACTCACACTCTCATGGTACTCAATCTGACTGAATCAATTCTCTCTCATCACACTCAGTCGCTCAACACTGTACGGTACCTGCGCTCACTGCTGGTATGTTAGACTCCGTAGGGGTGGATCCTACCCAAGCGCTAATAAAACTTGTTGCGGCGCGCAGTCTGATCCCATCATGAATCAATAATACCTACTGCGGCGTGCAGCCCGATCCCATCATGAGTCAATAGTACTCGCTGTGGCGTGTAACCCGATCCCATTAATATCACTCACAAACAGGCCCTCGAAGTCACTCAGTCATCAATTTCTCCAGTCTCTCGGGTTCACAACACTCATGCCAATCAGTCCAAAACAATGATAGATTATGAGACAATAAATGGTAACACAGACTAAGATATGATATACAATGATGAAGGCGACTGAGTACATAACTGCAATTTAAGCAAATAACTCAAAAGTAAAAGAATGACCGTTGTGGGTCCCAATAGTACCAGCGCATAGCCTAAATATTATTTCTAACATAAATCACAGCTCACATTCTCTAACACATAGAGTAGACATGAGTAAAAGCAAGATTCAGTGACTACAAAGTTTCACGAAATAGACCGAGTCACAATTACTACGGTGCACACCCTTCACCTAGCATGTGCGTCACCTCAGCACCAATCACATAACACGAATTTTAGAGGTTCATACCCTCAGAATCGAGTTTAGAAGTGTTACTTACCTCAAACATTGCAAATCTCTACTCCAATAAGACATTGCCTCGCGAATCGGCCTCCGAACGACTCGAATTTAGCCACAAGCAACTTGATACAATCAACACAAGCTATAGGAATTAATTCCATATAATAAAGCTAAGTTCTTAAACAAAAGTCAAAAAGTCAACCCTAGGCTCACATCTTGGAATCCGACAAAATTAGAAAAATCTGAATACCCATTCAACCAAGAGTCCATCTATAACAAAATTACTCAAATCCGACATCAAATCGCCACTCAAATCCCCAATTCTTACTCTCCAATCCCTAGCCCAAAACTCCCAAAATTCCACCTTAACAATATGTATACTAGGTGGGAAATTCAATGGGTATTCAATATTAATGAATAAAAATGATCAAAAGTGACTTATCTCTTGAAATCTAGTGAAACCCCCTTCAAATATTGCCTTAATCCAAGCTCCCTAAGTCCAAAAATAAATAACATCTCGGAACCCTTCGACTATATACATTGCCTAGGCATCTTGCTTTTGCGGGCAAACAATCCGCATATACGGAATAGCTTTTGCGGTGAAAACGCCCCGCCTGCAGAATTCACTTAAGCCCTCACAAATCCGCACCTGCACTCCAAGATCCGCATCTATGGAAGTGCTTATGCGCCCAAACATCGGCTTCTGCGATGCATGCCACGCTTGCCCATCTCCGTACCTATGGAGCCTTGTCGCATCTGCAGGCTCTCAAATGCGGAAGATACCTCACACTTGTGACCACTGCCCATCTCCTTCCAGACCGCTCCTGTGACCCCTGGCTCGCACCTGCGTCCAATCCCTTCACAGGTGCGGTCACACCAGAAAACCCCCAGTTTCAGCAACTTCTTAAGTCCAAATTCCAATCTGATAACCATCCGAAATCCACCCGAGGCCCCCGGGACCTCAACCAAACATATCAACAAGTCCTAAAATATGATACAAACTTAGTCGAGGCCTCAAATCACATCAAACAACATCAAAAACGTGCTTCAAACCTAATGAAAACTAATGAATTCCAACTTCTACAATCGATGCCGAAGCCTATCAAATCAACTCCGATTGACCTCAAATTTTGCACACACTTCATAAATGATACAACAGAACTAATCCAGCATCTGGAATCAAAATCCTAGCTTGGTAACCACAGAGTCAACTCTCAGTCAAAATTCTCAACTCTCCAAACTTCTATTTTTCCAACTTTCGCCAATTCAAGCCAAAATTGACTACATACCTCCAAATCAATATCTGAACACTCCTAAGTCTAAAATAACCATACAGACCTATCAGAACTATCAAAACTCCATTCTGAAGCCATTTACACATAAGTCAACATCTGGTCAACTCTTTCAACTTAGGCTTCCAACCTTGGGACTATGTGTCCCAACTTATTTTGAAACATCCGCGGAACCAAACCAACTAGCCCGGCAAGTTACATAAGAACAAACAAACATACAATAGGTAATAAAACAAGGCTACAAAACTCAAAACGATCGGCTGGGTCGTTACATAGACGTTGAGAGAGCAAAAACTTTATGCTAAATTCTCCAAGTGTGAGTCCTGGCTGGATTCAGTGGCATTTTTGGGGCACGAAATGTCCAGTGAGGGGATCAACTTCTATCCGAAAAATATTGAGGCAGTTCAGAGTTGGCCCAGACTGTCTTCAGCTACTAAGATTCGGAGTTTTCTTGGCTTGACCGGATATTATTGCCGCTTTGTGGAGGGTTTCTCATCCATTTCTTCACCTTTAACTAGATTGACCCAGAAGGGTGCCCCATTTAGGTGGTATGATGAGTGTGAGGAGAGATTTCGGAAGCTCAGGACTGCCTTGATCACATCACTAGTTCTAGTTGTGCCTTCAGCATCGGGTTCATATATAGTGTATTGTGATATTTCTCGGATTGGTATTGAGTGTGTGTTGATGTAAGAGGGTAGACTGATTGCTTATGCTTCACGCAAGTTGAAGCCCCATGAGAAATACTACCCCGTTCATGATTTAGAGTTGGCATCCATTGTCCATGCATTGAAGATTTGGAGGCATTATCTCTACGGCATGTCTTGTGAGGTATTTATAAATCATCGGAGTGTACAACACTTGTTCAAGCAAAAGGATCTAAACTTGAGGCAGCGAAGATGGTTGGAGTTGTTAAAAGACTATGATGTAACCATTTTGTATCATCCCGAAAAGGTCAATGTGGTGGTCGATGCCTTGATTAGAAAGGTGGTGAGTATGGGTAGCCTTAAATATATTCCTGTTAGTAAGAAACCTCTTGCGTTATATGTTCAGGCCTTGGCCAATCAGTTCATGAGGTTAGATATTTTGGAGCCTAGATGAGTTCTAGCTTGCGTGGTTTCTCGATCTTTTTTATATGATTGCATCAGAGAGCGTCAGTATGACGACCCCTATTTGCTTGTCCTTAAGGACATTTTTAAGCACGGTGATGCCAAGGAGGATTCAATTGGAGATGATGGGGTGTTGCGGATGCAGGGTCGGATTTGTATGCCTAATATAGATGGGTCGAGTTGATTCATAAGGAGGCCCACAGTTCGTGGTATTCCATTCATCCGGGTACCGCAAAGATATATTAGGACTAGAGGTAGCACTATTGGTGGAGAAGAATGAATAAAGATATAGTGGATTTTGTAGTTCGGTGCTTGAACTGTCAGCAGGTGAAGTACGAGTATCAGAGGTGGGCGGTTTGCTTCAGAGGCTTGAGATTCCTGAATGGAAATGGGAGTGTATTACCGTGGACTTCGTTGTTGGTCTCCAATGGACTTTGAATAAATTTGATGCTATTTGGGTAATTGTGGACTAGTTGATTAAGTCTACGCATTTCATTCCTGTTGGGACTACCTATTCTTCAAAGCGGTTGGCTGAGATCTATATCTGCGAGATTGTTCGCCTTCACGGTGTGCCAGTATCTGTTATTTTTATCGGGGCATGCAGTTCACATCGCAGTTTTGGAGAGCAGTGCAGCGCGAGTTAGGCACACGGGTTGAGTTGAGTACATCATTCCACCCTTAGTCAGACAGACAGTTTGAGCGCACCATTCAAATATTGGAGGATATGCTACGTGGGTGTGTTATGGATTTCGGGGCTTCTTGGGATCAGTTTCTACCGCTTGCAGAGTTTTCCTACAACAACAACTACCAATCAAGTATTCAGATGGCTCCTTGTGAAACCTTATATTGGAGGCATTATTGATCTCCAGTTGGGTGGATTGAGCGGGGGAAGGCTAGGTTGTTGGGTACTGATTTGGTTCAAGGTACTTTGTAAAATGTCAAGTTGATTTAGGATCGGCTTCACACGGCACAGTCTAGACAAAAGAATTACACCGATCGGAAGGTCCGTGATGTTGCATAAATGGTGGGAGAGAAGGTATTTCTTAGAGTTTCACCCATGAAGGGTGTGATAAGGTTCGGGAAGAAGGACAAGTTGAGCCCTCAGTATATTGGCCTTTTTGAGGTGCTTGAGAGGATTGGAGAGGTGGCCTACAAGCTTGAATCGCCACCTAGTCTATCGAGTGTTCACCATTGTTTCATGTTGCCAAGCTTCAGAAGTATTACGGTTATCCATCTCATGTGTTGGACTTAGGATGCTTTAGTTAGATTGAAATTTTACTTATGATGTAAAGCCGGTGGCCATTTTGGATCGGCAGGTTCGAAAGTTGAGATCAAAGAATATAGGTTCAGTGAAAGTACAGTGGAGAGGTCAGCCAATCGAGGAGGCTACTTGGGAGATCTAGCAGGAGATGTGGAGCAGCTATCCGCACCTATTTGAGACTCCAGGTATGATTCTAGACCCGTTCGAGAATGAACATTTGTTTAAAAGGGGATAATATAACGACTCGGTCGGTTATTTTCAGTATTGTAGCCCCGTTCCCACATTTATTGCTTATTTTATGTTCATTGGTGGTTATGTGACTTGTCGGGGTAGTTGATTTGACTCCAGGGATGTTTCGAAATGAATTGGGACACATAGTCCCAAGGTTGGAAGCTTAAGTTGAAAGAGTTGACTGGACATTGACTTATGAGTAAACGACTCCAGAATGGAGTTTTGAGGGTTTTGATAGCTTTGTATGGTGATTTTGGACTTAGGAGTATGTCTAGATATTGATTTGGAGATCTGTAGGTCGTTTTGGTTTGAATTGGCGAAAGTTGGAAAGTTGAGAAGTTTGACCGAGAGTTGACCTTATTGATACTAGGCTCGAATTTTGGTTTCAGGAGTTGGAATAGGTCTGTTGTGTCATTTATGACTTGTGTGAAAAATTTGAGGTCAATCGGAGTTGGTTTGATAGGTTTCGGCATCGATTGTAGAAGTTGGAAATCTATTAGTTTCAACAGGCTAGTATTGGGGTGTGATTCGTGTTTTTGTTATTGTTTGATGCGATTTGAGGCTTTGACTAAGTTATTATCGCGTTTTAATATGTGTTCGTATGTTCGGACGGGGTTTCGGGGGACTTAGATGAGAATCAGATTGCGTTTGGGACTTAAGGAAATATGTTATGCTTCAGTTCTGGTGCAACCACAACTGCAAGGTTTTGGCTGCAGGTGCGGATCCACAGAACTGACCATGGGGTCGCAGGTGCGGTTCTAGGTGAGTTGGGCAATGGTCGGAGTTGCGAGGGTATTTCCGCATCTGCGAGCCCCCAGATGCGACGAAGCCTCCGCAAATGTAGATTTTGGTTGGGGGCTTAGGGATCGCAGAAGCGGAAGTCTTCCGCAAGTGCGAGGCTTGGACCGCATAAGCGGACCCGCATAAGCGATATTTACTGCCGCAGAAGCAGCTAGTCGGGAGTTTAATGAAACTCCGTAGAAGCGATCTTTCTTCCACAGATGCGGTTGGTGAGTCCGCAGAAACAAAAATGCTGGCAATGTTTTAAATATCGAGGTTTTGAGTTCTTCTCTCATTTTGAGAATTTTGGAGAGGTTTCTACCTAGATTGAAGAGGTAAATGATTTTTGATAACTTTTGTCCATGAATATTGAATACCCATTGATTATTTCACCTATTTCTCATGAATCTAAGTTAGAATTTGGGGATATTGACCCATGTATTGGAGAGTAAAATTTGGGTATTTGAGGTTCGATTTGTGGTAGGAATTGGATAATTTTGGTATGGTTCGACTTGTAATTGAATGGGCGTTCGAATTTTGTGAATTTTGTCGATTTTTGAGACGTGGGCCTTGGTTGACGTTTTTGAGTTGACGTTTTGAATCTGGTTAAAGAACTTAGTTTTATCGTATAAAATCGATTCCTATTATTTGTATTGATTATATTAAGTTATTTGTGACTAGATTCGAGTCGTTTGGAAGCCGATTCGCGAGGCAAGGGTTTGTTTTGGAGCATTGAGTTGCACACTTTGAGATAAGTAACACTTCTAAACTTGGTACTGAGGGTATGGATCCCTGAAATACGTGTTATATGGCTGGTGTTGAGGTGATGCACATGCTAGGTGTCGAGCCTGTGGGCGTGCACCGTGATGATTATGACTCAGTTGATTCTGTGGTATTGTATAGTTGTCTAGTCTTGTTTTATCCGATTAAATTTTACGTGTTAGAGTAATTAAGTTGTAATTT
Organism: Nicotiana otophora; assembly: GCA_000715115.1. Lineage (NCBI taxonomy): Eukaryota > Viridiplantae > Streptophyta > Magnoliopsida > Solanales > Solanaceae > Nicotiana > Nicotiana otophora. Next base: position 153,202 of record AWOL01S0013920.1, read on the forward strand.
ATATTTGAAATCATGTTTAGGATATGTGCTTATTCTGTAGGGACCCACTGAGGTCATTTCTATTATTAAGTTATTTGCTTAAGTTGCAATTATGTACTCAGTCATATTCATTCATTTGTATTTCATATCTCAGTCTCTGTTATCATTCCCTATTATATCATGTTATCATTGTTTGGGCTGAGTGGTATGAGATTTTTGAGCTCGTGAGACTAGAGAGATTGATGACTGAGTTAGATCCTGAGAGCCGGATTGTGAGTGATATTGGGCATCGGACTGCACATCACAATAGCCCTTATTGGCTTATTTATTATTATGGGATCGGGTTACACACCACAGTAGGCCATATTATCTTTATATTAGCGCTTGGGCCGGATTCGCCCCTTCGAAATTTGATATACCAGCATTGAGCGGTGATAGTACCTGGGATTATCACTGTAAGTGTAAGTACTTGAGATTATCACTGTGATGCATTACATTTGACATGCATATTTGACATGTAGTCATAGAGATGTAACATTCCTAATGCTAGCTGTACTTGGCATATTTTATCAGTGTCTAGCTTAAATTATTTAATGTGAAAGAATGCCTAAATTTATGTACTGTGTACGAGCTGAATATGGGAGTTCTCTGAGTTATTACTATCATTATATTGTTATATTTGTGTTGTCATTATTTTGATTTGGAGTGTATCTTTCTGAGCTCGTCACTACTTTCAACCCCAAGTTAGTCATGTTACTTATTGAGTAACTTCGGTCGGTTATATTCATACTACACTCTCCACTTCGTGTGCAGATCCAGATACATCTGGACCTGGTGGTTGCTAGAGTGGTGATAGTTCCTTGAGGTAGCTGTCATGACGCCCGCAGACCTTAACTCTCCTTCCTTTCATTTTATTTCAATACTGTTCTATTTTTTCCAGACAATTGTATTAGAGTTTTAGATTATGTTGACATTAGTATCTCATGTATCGGTGACACCAGGATTTTTAGGATTGTTGTAGTTGAGTCGCGGATGTTCTTATCAGTTATTTATAAGAATTTTCACTGTTGAACTTATTAAATTATATTTTTAATCCAAATGCATAGTTATTATGTGATTGTCGGCTTGCCTAGTAATGTGTTAGGTGTCATCATGACAGGTTGGGATATTGGGTCGCGACATTGGACTTTAGGTAAGTTGATTAAAACTTACTCTTCTTGAGAAATTTTCTCTCCCTCAAGAAAATGTGCATTCATACTTGTGAGGACAAGCAGAAAAGGATGTCACCATGTATTATGAGTTATGTTGCATAAAGAAAGTCTTGTGTTTTTATAAATAAAAAACCATGTTTCTAAAGATTTGATGTCAAATGATGCTTGAGGAAGATGTTATAAGTTTTATTAAAACTTGTGTATTGGAAAGCATATAAAATACTTAAAGTAATGAGGTTAAGTCGACTCGTACGCCACTATAAGAAGCCGCCTAGACAAGTAGGGTCAAATACTTGTTGCGGGGTCGATAACCTAGTAGTTATTTATTATGTCAGTGTCGGTATAGTATTCCCAATTAGAAAACAAAAGATAATTTTGTTATCTTTAGGCTTAAGGAGCGGAAAGTGATTTCAATGACTTAATGAAGGTTAAATAGTTTTGCATGATTCTTATTAGAATCACGGGTTGATACTAATGTTTTAAATGTTTGTATCATGATTTATGTTTTTTTAGTCTTTCATTTAAAATGATAAAAAACATGAATTGATATAATTATTATCATTCTACATCAAATGTTGGTTGTATTATTTTTGTAAAGTCGTGTCCTGGAAACTTGAGTTAGAGAGGATCTACGACACTTATTGAGTACCGTCGTGGTGTACTCAGTCCTCAGGGGTCCCTTCCAGGGTCCCACTTACTTTATATATTTTCATAATGAGGCGTGGTACGTGATGAGCGGATGAGGCTAGGATGACTCTCTTTCCGGGGCATATAGCAAGACACCACTTCTATTCCGTGGTAGCATTCATGTTGATCTTACTCACTTTTGGTTGGGTTTGTCTCAAGTATTTATTTCATCCTTGTATCTTAGAGATTCTATAGACAATTATTTTTCTTTTGGAGTTGTAATCGAGAGGTATTCATATGGCTTGCATGAAAGAAATATTGTTATTCTTTTGTATTTTGCAATTATTGAAAAATGATGGATTTGAAGAATTTGCTTCATGTATGGTTTGAATCATTTAAAATGATCTTCTGCATGTATTTGTTTTGCATATAGATGGGTATTCTTGTACGGTTTGGTTCGCCCGAGTTGGATAGTGTGCCGAGTGCCGGTCACGTGATTTTGGATTGTAATACATATCTTTTGAGATTTTAAATATGAATAATTTTCTTATCTCTTATATGTAATATAAAAAAAGAAAAAAAATAATTTTTGGATAATATTTGTCTATAATAGTCAAAAATATTTAAACGCCAAATGCTGTTATATGTATATAATAGCGAATCATTATAAAAGCCAAAAAATATAAAATATACGAAATTGGTACAGAGAGATTGGAATGTATATATGTGCATCGGAGGAAAAAGATGCAACAGTCAGTGGTGAACTTATTGGCCTTCTACCCAAGAACTTATCAATTCTGATAGATAATTTAATAAATACAGGCTGTTATAGTGGATATAAACCTTGCCTATTTTTCCCCCGGTGGAAAATATATTTTAAAAGTAGTTTTATAGTTTTGCATGGAAATAAATAAATTAGGTACAAACCAGTAAAACGAAAAGAAAAGGGTGCAAATTAAAAACTAATAAATAGCATACATTAGGGGTACAAAAGACAAAAAACTCAACTTTTGTTTTTTGATAAACAGGGATCTATATATATAGAAATTAGGGAATAAGATTTACACCATTACATATGTCCGTATGGACATTTCCTACTTGGCTATTACAAAGCTTAGATATGTCACCTAGGACATTTTGATTTCCAAGGGATGCAAGCTTAGTGCATACATCCTTACTACGATATTTAACTAGATACAGTTCCTCCATGATCTAAAGTCAGAGCAGTAGTTACAAAAAGAGAAGGATAATACATAATCTTAAGATCCCTGCCATTAGTCTCCTGTAGAGCCTTCCTAGCCAGTTTGTGAGCAGGCCTATTAGCTTCCTGAAATTGTAATGAATTTTTTGAAGCTTCACCTGGAGCATTAATGGCCTGCATTCATGAATAATTAATACTGTTAAATATTGTGTTTCCTTGATATATGCAATTTATGACGTCGGTTGAACAGGGCGGCCTGACCCTAAAGCAAGTGAAACACTTGCTTTAGGCCCCAAAATTACTATTTCTCTATATATAATAGTATATTATTTATATAATTATCTCTTATTATTGATAAATGTATTTCTTTATTGTCATATTATTTTTTAATAACTCGATTTCTTCCTCTAATTAATATAACTAAAATAGTTTTCTGTCAATCTTATTTTACTTTTTTACTTAATTATATTTCTCTATTCATTAGTGGGTCACGTAACTATATCTAATAATCTAACTTATTATTTATTTTTCTTACATAAATTATACTATCTCTGTCCCAATTTATATGAAAGTGTTTGACTAGACATGGAGTTTATGAAATAAAGGAACACTTTTGAAACTTGTAATCTTAAATAAATCATAGAAATTTCGGGGCTAGAAATCATCTCATTAATGGTAAAAAGAAAAATTTAAAGTTGAATTGTTACCAAATATAGAAAGGGACTTACTAAAAAAAA
>AWOL01S0013923.1:0-23185 GCA_000715115.1 Nicotiana otophora
AGCCACATAAGCTTGGGATCCAAATCCCTCGTGTCAATATCCTTTTTGGAGTGTAACACCACTACGCACATTCCTGGGATTCTTATAATATTCATAGTGCTAGGGTCTTCTCATTGTGGGTTCAATCGACTCTCCTTTCATAACTTCTTGTCTCCCGTGAAAGACGTACACATTTATCATTACTCTCCAGGCCATGCCTTTCATAAATCACGTGCCAATGTAACAAATCTACATTTTAGAATCATACACATGGTTCCCACACTATCCACTTGTACTAGTTAAGCTAGGTCTCATTAATCACGTCAATGCCTCTTTGGAGGTGGGTAATCACTTCTAGCACTCTTCTCATATAAAGTATGCTCATGGAACGATATACTTGTCTCATATGGCCATACTTTTCATTCAACATGATACATGTGCCATCTGTTTAATATTCAGACCTTTACCCATTTGTCATGTCACATGACAACATTACTTGGAATAAACCAAAAGAGCATTTAAACTTACCTTGAACCTCAACGCACGAGTTGGAGGTAGAACAATTTCACAACCAGTTTCATCGCACGATTCAAAATATAAAAGAAGGGTATTATTCCTAAATGTCCAAGTAGCCTTCAACTTATAGATGTGGTCGACAACACACCGATAAGAAGGACTCTACTAGACACGGCTCCGAGACATCCTAGGATACTTTAAAATCTTAGGCACTGATACCAAGTTTATCACGCCCCAAAACCGAGGAGCACGACCGGCGCTCAACTGAGAGAACCCGGCCGAGCAAGCCTGATAGAGTTTCTTTTACCCAGACTCATCCATGAATAAAGAGGAGATGTACTCCATTAATCAACACTAAAAAGATTTCATTAATAACTTCTATTTCATTCCCATTAGAAGCTTCATTCATAATTTTCAAAACATTACGACTTTATAGAATTAATGAAAAACATGATTTCCAATTATCAACATTTCTAGTTCAATTCCCAACATCAACCATAACCCACAACCTATCTACGGAGCCTCTAAGTACAATAGAAGAGTAATATGGAAATGCCGGCAACAAGGCCCCGACTATACCTCAAAACACAGTACATGAGAAAGAAATACATGACCCCGAAATGAAGTGGGCTCACTAAATCAGTTGAAAAGAAGGTGTACTGCTATCACTGATCAATGTCTCCTGCTGTGGAACCACCTGCATCCATTTAAAGATGCAGCGCCCCCGACAAAAGGGACGTTAGTACCGTCGAATAGTACTAGTATGAAAACTAAACACCAATTTAAGAATTTAGAAATACAAGATAATTATGATGAACTAGTGCGGCAATAGAATAATGTAGATAACTGTCTCAACCATAGCAAGCTTATTAAAAGCTATCAACAACATTTATTGGATTTAATATGAGATCCTATGTAACCATCTTCACACAAAGCGGCCCCGCCGCCTCACCCGATGTATGCAGGTGGAGGTGTACGTACAATACCACAACTCTAATCAAGCGGCCCTGTCGCCTCACCCTAATGTATGCGGGTGGATATATAACCACAATACTAAGAACTTACGCAAAGCGGCTATACCGCCTCACCCCAATATATGCGGGTGGAAATGCATCAACGATCCCAATACCAACACAAAGCGGCTATGCCGCCTCACCCTAATGTATGCGGGTGGAAATACATCAATGATCCCAATACCAACACAAAGTGGCTATGCCGCCTCACCCCAATGTATGCGGGTGGAGGTGCCACAAAAATATCAAAATTATACACAAAGCGGTCGTACTGCCTCACCCCAATGTAAGCGGGTAGAGGTGCAGTCCCGCAATACCATAATCCCTACCCAAAACGGTCATGCCGCCTCACCCCAATATATATATGGGTGGAGGTGTATCACAGTCACAATCTCTATACCATAATCCCCACACAAAGTGGTCATGCCGCCTCACCCCAATGTATGCAAGTGGAGGTGTATCACAATCAAAATCTCTATATTATAATCCATACACAAAGCGGTCATGCCGCCTCACCCCAATTTATGCGGGTGGAGATGTATCACAATCACAATCTCTACACAACTTGACATAATACCTTTCACATAAGTCACGACTAGAAATTATAACATGTGGATACGTAATCCATGGTTTGGGACACATCCTCAATTTTTAATGCAATATGATAAGAGCATTCGAAATACGAATTGGACATATATCTTCATCACAAAACTTATCGGAATACTCGATTTATAATCAACATCTCGAAACTCACAAGGATAATGAGAATTCCAACTCTTAAAGAAATATTTAGCCAACATACCTCAATTGAGCTTCCTTAAGCTCTAAAAAGTTCTGGAATTCTTATCAACTTCAATCTATAATAACAACATCCAATGGAACAAATATTAGTAACAAATTCCATAATTTAGGCCATTTATGTATTTTATCAAACACCAAGTACGCACGCATCTCTACACCTCTTAACCATAGAATTAGTTCATCCAACTACTACCATTTACCAATACTGTATCCCGTCATCATTCTTAAACAGTTCATAACTTCCAACATCGCATACATGACCATCCATTCACACCCAACCAACAAATTTCCATGAAATAATCACCTTTCAATCTCTACAATGGTTATGTATTTAAATTGGGAGCTTATGGCTTCCAATCACCATACTATAATTTCCAATACATAATTTATACTCATATTACCATAATATATCCATACATGTAAGTCTAAAGGTGTAGGATTACCTTTTGGAAGAAATCTTGCAAAAACCTCCATTGAGTTCTTGAAGAAATTTCTTGAAGATCTATCTATTTTATGTGTAGATAACATCAATACTAGTGTATAAAGGATGGAATTTCACATCAAAGTAATGGGTATTGCTTACCTTGAAGATGGGAGGAGTTATTGGTCTTGAGAGAGAGGAGAAGAGCTCCAAAACTCGTCCAAATAAAATGGGGAAATGAACACCGAAATTATATTGTATTAATACGCCCAGATTTTTGGGTTTCGGATGCTTCCCTGGATGCTTCGCATCCGCACTTCACTCCTCTCAGAAGCTCGGATGCGGACCCGGATGCTATGGCAGCACTTCACTGCTAGCCTTTCTTTCGGACGCGGCCTCGGATGCTTCGCATCCGCACTTCACTCCTCTCAGAAGCTCGGATGCGGACCCGGATGCTATGGCAGCACTTCACTGCTAGCCTTTCTTTCGGACGCGGCCTCGGATGCTTCGCATCCGCACTTCACTCCTCTCAGAAGCTCGGATGCGGACCCGGATGCTATGGCAGCACTTCACTGCTAGCCTTTCTTTCGGACGCGGCCTCGGATGCTTCGCATCCGCAGGCTCCTCCGCCAGCCTTTGGTAATTTGGTCATAACTTCTTGTAGGAACGTCCAAATGACAAACAGTTTGATGCGTTAGAAACTATAGTCAAAGACCTTTAATTTGATAGGTCATCCAGCACACACACACACATATATATATATATATATATATATATATATACATACATTTGTATATATGCTCGTCCAAATTTCGGTCGTGTGCGTACTCATTTGGAACTTTAGTCTATCATGAAATTCTCAACTTGATTTGGACTTAGGGCTCTCCTTAGACCCCACATAACTTATATTATACCTTGTACACTTATTATAATATCCAATTGATATCCATTATATTAATAGTCCGTCTCTGCACACAAAATAATATAATGAGCGCACATCAACTTTCTTACTAGCGCTAAAGTACTTCGAAAGTTTCTAGGGTGTTATAGTACAGGCGAAGGAGCACAATTTTGTTGACCAGTTAAACAAAAATCCCGCCCATATATCCATCTTGTCGCTGTTACAAATTCAGACGCATACAAAATGTAAGACCTCGTAAAATTTCACCTAAAACCCGGGATTTCGTGGTTTTGAGGTAAGCTAATGCATTTGAGGGTTTTAGACTCGCCACAATACATACTTTTGGTTGAAACAGTGCATTGGGGAGTTAAAGAAATTTCTTTTGCAGAATAGAGCATTTCAACGGTCCTTTATGTGACATTAGAACTACACCGCGGACTATAGATTTGCCGTGAAGTGAAGCAACGAAATAGGCCAATTTTTGAGTTAGTTTCGCGGTCAACTATGTGACCACATAATTATTTCGTGGGCCGCACATCCGTCGCAGAACCAGCATGAAGATATTTTTAGGGAGATTCTGCGGTCCATTCTGTGGCCACATAATTGATATGCGGGCCATAGACCTGACCACAGACTGGACCAGACCAACCTAATTTTTGGGACAGTTCTATTGTCCATTTTGCGGGCTGCCAATTTGATCTGCAGTGCACTCTGTGACCGTCGAGTTGAGTTCAGAGGGTCCATTTTCTGATTTTTAAAACCCGACCCCATTTGATTAAAAGCCATTGAGTCTCATTTTGAAGGAAAACATCTTCCATTTTAGAGTGAGGGGAATGTTTTAGAGAGAAAGGAGGAAGCTCCAAGTACTTTGTTCATCAACCTTTGCTTAATCTTTGAAATTCATCAAGTAAAACTCGCAAGGTCTTCACCCAAGAGGTAAGATTCTACTCCCTATCCCTCTTATTCGGGATTGGACTAAAAGTAGGTAACGTGAAGTGTGATTCTTGAGTATCGTTTATGCAAGCATGTACAATCAAGGTTGGTGGGAAGGTTATAGACTTCACATGGCAAAACATTGGGTTGTGGGTTTAAGGAATCCACCACAGGAGAACCTTTAAACCTTAGTGCACACCTAGTGCATGATAAAATGCTCAAATGAGCTAAAACCCCAAATATTTTCCTAATTATGGTTCAAATTTATCATGTTTCTAATAGATTGAAGTCTCTAGGATTCCCGGAGAATTATTGTAATTTAAGGTAGCTCAAGCGAGGTATGTTGGCTAAACTCCTCTTGTAGAATAGATTTCCAAGATGTCCTCATAAGTTGAAATTATGGTTGGCTGAATTTCTTATTTCTTAGGTTCCGAGTCCTTCCTAATAGAATTGATTATTCTAAGATAAGTATTATGTTGAAAGATGTATGCACTCTAAATGTGTTCCAAATATTCCTATCATATCATGATTCCCTCCGAGAATATAATCTGGTACGATCAATGTACCAAAGGTGTTGTGATTTAAAAATCATGTTTCAATTGCAAGTTAGTATACCTAATTGTGGAAGAGAAGCTCAATGTGCTTAAGACCTTTGTTTGCTCATATGTGTATTTAACGTCTTGATTTGAAATTCTCTTATTGATGATAATCCATGGTAATGCTTGAATGTTATAGAGTTGAGTATGAAATATGAAATACGGTTGATGTGCCGAGAATGATATTACAATTGTTGCCCCTAGTGCTAATGAAATGGAAAAATGTGTGAATGATTATGAAGTTAGTTGTAAATCCTTTAAATAATACATGCTTTGGGAGTATCGGTTAGTCACTAAGTAAGGGTAGGTCTAAATAATCTAACCCCAAAACTACATGTGCCAGTGTAGGAGTGATTGAGGGGTAAATCACCGTGTTGATGTGATCAGAGTTCTCCCCTTATATGGGATAAGATTGATGTGTCGAGATATTTCCCCTTAAATGGGATGAGATTATTGATATCGATATGTGATATGATGTCGACCCACACGACATTGTAGTGAGATGACTTAATCAATCGGGCTGAGATTGGATGCCATGCCGCTCACATGGTGGTGTTGTGATTGGATGTCTCGAGGTGAGATGGCTTAGCCGATCGAGCTGAGATCGGACTCCGTGCTAAAAGCACGGTGGTGTATCAGTACTAAAGATCTCCCAACTTTAAAATATTGAAACTTACCTAAAATATATTTTTCTCTTAGCTTAGAACTTTAATACGGTTTAAGGCTCTCATTGATTTTATTTTTCCTTCTCATTTTACTATTACGCATTCTATTGAAAGGGTGTTTAGTTTTACATACTAGTATTATTCCATATGTACTAACGTCCCATTTGCCGGGGGTGCTGCATATTTAATGGATGCAGGTGGTTCCACAACAAGCGGTATTGATCAGTGGTAGCAGTACAGCCTCTCCGCAGTTGACTTGGTGAGCCCCCTTCATTTCGGGGTCTTGTATCTCCTGTCCTCTATGTATATTGTTTTGAGGTATAGCCAGAGCCTTATTGCCGGCACTATCACGCTACTCTTTTTGTATCTATTAGAGGCTCCGTAGACATACTGTGGATTGTACCTCGGTTATGGGGAAGTCAAACTAGTAATGTTTTAATTGTATCAAGCATTCCACTCCTAAACTATGAATATGTAACGTTATATTTTGGAGACTTATAAATGGCGTAACTATTGGAAGTTAATTTGGTGTTGTTCACATGATCTTCTCAATCTAATTAATGAGAATATATCTTCTCTTTACTCATGGGTACGTTTGGGTTTTAAATTATAAAAATAGTAACTCATGGGTACGTTTGTTTTGAGGTCAGGGCGTGATAAGCTTGGTATCCGAGCCGAAGGTTTTAAATTGTCCTAGGATGTCTAGGAGCCGTGTCTAGAAGAGTCTCTCTTATCTATGTGTTGTCGACTACATATATAATTAGGTGGCAACTTGGGCATTTAGGAATAATACCATTCTTTGATGTTCTAGATCGTGCGATAGAGCTGATTGTAAGACTGTTCCTCCTTGAAATCGTGCATTGCTCTAATTTTCCTTATATGGTACCTAGGAAGAAAGCAAGAACTGGCAAAGGATCCAATGCCACCCCAGGAATGGCAGTTGATTCTATACCTGATGATGGGGGTGAGCACCCGAGGCTTGAGGATATTCACCCGGCTACTACACCGCCTGATTTTACTACTCCTGCACCAATCCCAACTCCTACCGAGGGTGCAGTTGTTCAACCTCCAGCCCCAACCTTCAGTCCCGATGTCTCTGATGGGGATCTTAGGGGAGCCATACAGATGTTGACTCAGATAGTGGCTTCCCAGGCCCAGACATCGCATGTTGCACCTACTTCTTCAAGTCATCTAGGGGATTCAACTAGTTCCAGGGTGAACATGTTTCTTGAGTTGGATCCTCCACTGTTCACTGGTACTGATCCTGAGGAGGACCGACAGGACTTTACTGATAAGATGCACAAACCCCTCCGAGTTATGCATGCTGCTAAGACAGAGGGAGTGGAGTTGGACTCCTACTTCCCGAAAAGGGTGGCCTTATCTTGGTTTGAGTTGTGGGAGGACTCCCGTGAGTAGGGGAGCCCTTCGGCATGGTAAAGTGAGTTTGCCGATGCCTTCATTGACCATTTCTTACGTGCCGAGATTAATGCGGCCCGTGCCACTGAGTTTGAGAGCCAGAAGCAGGGTAGCATAAGTGTGTGGGAGTACCATATGTGGTTCCCGCACTTGTCCAAGTACGCCATTTGTATGTTTCCCACTATGGAGGCAAGAGTGTGCCGGTTTGTGTAAGGCCTCGTCCCCATGGTTATCATTGAGGCTGCTATAGCTGCATTGAATTCTAATATGAACTAAGGGATAATGGTGGAGGTTTCTAAAGCCACATAGACCCGCAAATTAAAGAATAGAATGGAGGGTCGTCAGGGCCATCCCAGTCCTTTACTTAGTCTTTCGTCAGTGCACAGCCAGTAGGACCCAGTCAGCAGCAGCGGAGTCATTTCAGGACCAGTTAGGGCAACAGGGGATCCTACCAGTAGGGTCGGCCTGGACGGAGATTCCAGTAGCAGCGGAGGCCCCCATGCCTTAGTTGGGGACTACTTCATGGACCAACCGATATGCTACGGGTGCAGTATCAGGGGTCACATTCAGAGGGATTGTCGTTCGTCCCGCCAGAGTGTGGATAGGGGTACGACACAACCATCCGTTCTGCAGCCACTTCGTCCGCAAAACCTTCTCCAGTTCGAGGCACTCAAGCACCCACAGAGCATGGTGCAGTTAGGGCTAGTGCACACAGTTCGGGAGGACACATCCATTTCTATATTATGAGGGGTCACCAGAGTTTTGAGGCTTCTCCAGATGTTGTCACAAGTATATTGAATTTTCAATCTCATGATGTATATGACCTTATTGATCCCGGTTCCACTTTGTCATATGTCACTCCCTATGTTGCTATAGAATTTGGGATAGAACCGGAACATCTTCATGAGTTGTTCTCTGTATCTATTCTAGTTGTTGATTCTATTATGGCCGCGCGGGTTTATAAGGATTGTGTTGTCATGGTGTATGGTTGGGACACCATGGCTGATCACATTGAATTAGGAATGGTCGATTTTGATGAAATAATAGGGTTGGATTGGCTTTATTCATGTTTTTCCAAGCTTGATTGTCGAACTAGGACCATTAGGTTTGAATTCCCAAATGAGCCAGTTATTGAATGGAATGGGGATGATATAGTGCCGAAGGGTAGGTTTATCTTAAGGCCACGAAGATGATCAACAAAGGGTGTATTTACCTTTTGATTTGGGTTACAGACACCGATGCTGAGGTTCCTACATTTTAGTTTGTGCCAGCGGTGAATGGATTTCCGGAGGTCTTTCTTGATGGCCCATTGGGATCCCACTAGACAGGAAGATTGACTTTGGAATTGATGTGATGCCACGCACACAACTTATATATATTCCACCCTACATAATGGTACCAAAAGAATTAAAGGAACTAACGGTGCAGTTGAAGGACTTGTTAGTGAAGGGTTTCATCCAACAGAGTGTGTCGCCTTGGGGTGCACTAGTTCTCTTTGTAAAGAAGAAAGATGGGTCACTGAGAATGTGTATTGACTATCGACAACTCATTAAGGTCACAATTAACAATAAGTACCCACTGCCAAGGATAGATAACTTGATTGACCACTTACAGGATGCTAAGTATTTCTCCAAGATTGACCTAAGATCAGGGTATCACCAATAAAAGATCAGGGAATAGGATATTGTGAAAACAAGTTTTAGGACTCGATATGGGAACTTCGAATTTCTGGTAATGTCTTTTGGGCTAACAAATGCCCCGCCAGCTTTCATGGATCTTATAAATCAAGTCTTCAAGCCTTTTATTGACTCCTTTGTGATAGTGTTCATAGATGATATTCATATATATTCACGAAGTCGAGAGGACCATGTCGATCATCTCAGGGCAGTTCTACAGACTCTATATTAGCACAGGTTGTCTGCGAAGTTTTTGAAGTGTAAATTTTTGTTTGAATATGTCATATTCATGGGTCATGTCGTCTCCAGAGAAGGAATTAAGGTTGATCCGCAGAAGATTGCAGTTGTGAATAATTGACCGAGGGCTACAACACAAATAGAGATTTTAGATTCTTGGGTTTAGCTAGGTATTACAGTAAGTTTGTGTATGGGTTCTCTACCCTTGCCTCCCCATTGACTAAATTGACGTAGAAGGTAGTTAAGTTCCAATGGTGTTTGTGAAAAGAGCTTCCAGAAGTTGAAATCAAGATTGTGTACAACACCAGTGTTGACCCTACCAGAAGGTACATATGGGTTGGTATATTATGATGCTTCAAGAATCGGACTAGGCTGTGTATTGATGCAACATGGCAAGGTGATCGCTTACACTTTTAGGAATCTCAAAAATCATGAGAAGAACTATCCAACACATGACTTAGAGCTTGCGGAGGTGTTGTTCGTTTCTCCGCTTTCCATTCATTCTCATTATTATATTTTTGTCCTGTTTATCATGTCCTAGTAGGTGTCTTGACCTGACCTCATCACTACTTTACCGAGGTTAGGCTTGATACTTATCGGGTACCATTGTGGTGCACTTATACTATGCTTCTGTACATCTTTTGTGCAGATCCAGGTACGTCTGCTCGTGTTGGACGTTAGTGATTGACTTGTTAGTTGTCTTCCGGAGATTTCAAGGTATACCCGCTCGGCGTCCGCAGGTTTCGGAGTCACCTTCCATTATATTCTCATTATTGTTGTTTTCTTTATCAAACAGTATTGTAGTAGATTTATTAAAATATTCTGTAGAGCTTGTGACTTAGTTCCACCGGTTTTGAAAATTATGTTGTTGCAATTATTTTGGAAGTTAATATGACTTTATCAGTTTTACTTTAGTAACTCAGTTTGGTCATTTCTGTTATGTTAATATTAAATGTTCGGCTTACCTAATGTTAGAGACTAGGTGCCATCACGACATATCCTAAAGTTGGAAAATTGGGGTTGTGACAGTTATTTAAAGTTTAGAGTCGCCACCTAGTATTTAAGGTATACTAGGATACCTATGCTACACTTTATAATGTACACTAAATTATGGTATGCGAAATTTGTATTGAAGATTTCGCGTCATTATTTGTATGAGGTCCATGTGGATATATTAACGGACCATAAGAGCCTTCAATATATTTTCAAACAGACGGAATAGAATCTAAGGCAGAGAAGATGGCTTGAGTTACTCATTCGGGGAAGGCTAATGTCATGGCAGATGCTCTTAGCCAAACATCCACGGGTAGTTTGGCTCACTTAGAGACACATCAAAGGTCGTTGGCCAAGGAAGTTCACCGGTTTGCTAGTTTTGGAGTTCATCTTCTGGACTCTAGTGAAGGAGGAGTAATTGTGCAAAATATGGCCGAATCATCGCTTGTTGTGGAAGTCAAGGAGAAGCAGTACGACAATCCGTTGTTGGTACAGTTGAAGGAGGGAATTCATAAACATACTACCATGTCTTTTTCTCTTGGCATGGATGATTATATGCTAAGGTACCAAGGGCAATTATGTGTTCCTGATGTACACGGTCTTTGGGAACGAATCATGATAGAGGCTCACACTTCCAGGTATTCCATGCATACAGGTTGTACAAAGGTGTACCATGATCTTAAGGAAGTCTACTAGTGGAACGATATAAAGAGGAATGTAGCGGAATTTGTGGCAATATGTCCACATTGTCAACAACTAAATGCCGAACATCAAAAGTCTGGTGGGTTGACACACAACATAGAAATTCCGATGTGGAAATGGGAGATGATCACTATGGAATTTGTGGTGGGACTACCTCGCACGCCTCATAAGTTTGACTAGATTTCGGTTATTGTGGACTGACTCACCAAATCAGCACACTTCTTACTTGTTAAGGCTACCAACACTGCGAAACAATATGCTTAGTTGTATATGAAGGAAATAGTAAGGTTGCATGGCACTCTAGTTTCTATTATCTCCGATTGAAGGGCACATTTCACAACTAACTTTTGGATGAAATTTCAGCAGGTTTGGGTACTCAAGTGGATCTTAGTACAGCTTTCTATCCATGTACCGATGGGCATGCAGAGTGGACCATTCAGACGCTTGAGGGTATGTTGCGCGCTTGTGTTCTCTACTTTAAGGGTAGCTGGGATGATCACTTTCCACTCATAGAATTTTCCTACAACAACAGTTATCATGATAGCATTCAGATGGCACCGTTTGGGGCTCTATATGGCAAGAGATGTAGAACTCCTATTCGGTGGTTCGAGATTGGAGAAGCGGAATTTATAGGGCCCGAACTCGTGCATCAAGCTATGGAGAAGGTTAAGATATTTAAGCAATGGTTGAAAACTGCCGAAAACCGTCAGAAGTTCTATCGGAATATATGTCGTAGGGAATTGGTGTTCCAAGATGATGATTGGGTATTCTTGAAGGTTTCCCCCATGAAGGATGTAATGCGATTTGGTAAGAAAGGAAAATAGAGACCGAGTTATGTCTAACCATACAGAAGCATTCAGAGGATTGGTCAGGTGGCTTATAGGCTAGAACTACCTCTAGAGATGTCTTTAGTGCACCCGGTGTTTCATGTATCCATGTTGAAGAAGTTGGTTGGAGATCTGCCGCTTATTGTTCTAGTGGAGACTATAGAGGTTAATGAGGAATTGACTTATGAAGAGATCCCAGTTACCATTCTTGATAGGCAATTATGAATGCTGAGAAACAAATACATTGCCTTCGTGAAAGTGTTATGGCGAAAGCAACAGGTCAAAGAGGCCACCTGGGAAGTCGAGGAAGAGATGAAGAAGGAGTATCCTCATTTGTTTGAGTAGCTATGTAGTTGTGTCCATGAAAAATGTTAAGAGCTAAATTTCTACAAATTATGTTTCCCCTGTACAACTTGTGTTAAGGATACTCTTTTTTTAGTGTAATGCTTATGGCGTTGTGGCCAGTGTTGTTTACATGTTGTTTTTTATCGTTGTGTTGTGGTTATGCTGTTAGGACTGGTTCTAGGATTCCTTGGCAGGTGGATAAGCCCAAGTACAAGGGAGACTCTTACGAAAGTTTTGGAAATTCAGGGAGTTAGGAAAGAATTTGGAACTGCTGGTGTGAGAAGTAACAGTGAGGCCACATTGGATGCTAATTGCGGATTTTGACCCTCATTCGAGGACGAATGATCCTAAGCGGGGAAGGATGTGAGACCCCATAAAATTTCATATAAAACCTGGGCTTTTGGGGAGTTGAAGAAAATCTTTTGCATAACAAGGCGTTTATACAATCCATTATGCAGCGGCAGAACTTCTCCGCGGACCACAGATCCGCCGTGAAGTGAAGCAGAGAAATGGGGCAATTTTGGACGTTGTTTTGCGGTCAACTATACTACTGCATAATCGTTTCACAGGCCACACATCCGTCGCAGAAATAACATGAAGATTTTTGAAGGGAGATTCTGCGGTCCATTCTGCGGGCCATTTAATTGATATGCGTGCCGCAAACTCGACCAAAGCAGCCCAGTTTTTGGGACTGTTGTTGCGGTCCATGTTGAGGGCAGCAGACATGATCTACGGTGCACTTTACGACCATAGAGTTGAGTTCGGAGGATCCATTTTCTAATTATTAAAATCCGACCCCATTTGATTAAAAGCCATTGGGTCTCGTTTAGAAGCCAAAGATCGTCAATTTTAGAGTGAGAGGAGTGCTTTAGAGAGAGAGGAGGACACGCTAAGTACTTTGTTCATCAAGCCTTGCTCAAGCTTTGAAATTCAACAAGTAAAAATTGCAAGGTCTTCATCCAAGAGGTAAGGTTCTACTCTGTAGCCCTCAATTTCGGGATTGGACTGAAAGTAGGTAATGAGAAGTGTGATTCTTGAGTATTATTTATGCATGCATGTACCATCAAGGTTGGTGGGAAGTTTATTGAGCTCAAATGGGTAAACACTGGGTTTTGGGATTAAGGAATCCACCATAGGAGAACCTTGAAACCTTAATGCACACCTAGTGCTTGATAAAATGCTCAAATAAGCTAAAACCCCAAATATCTTCCTAATTATGGCTCATATTGGTCATGTTTCTAATTAGATTGAAGTCGCAAGTATTCCTGGATCATTGTAGTGATGTAAGGAAGCACAAGCGAGGTATGTTGGCTAAACTCCTCTTGTAGAATCAATTTCTATGATATCCTCGTAAGTTGCTATTATGGTTTGCTCAATTTCTTATTTCTCGTGTTCGGAGTCCTTCCTAATATAAATGATTATTCTAAAATAAGTCTTGTGTTGAAAGATGTATTCACTCAAAATGTGTTCCAAGTGTTCCTATCATATCATGATTCCCTCCGAGAATGTAATCTAGTATGATCAATGTACAAAAGGTGTTGTGATTTAAAATCATGTTTCAATTGCAAGTTTGTATACCTAATTGTGGAAGAGAAGCTCAATGTCTTTATGACCTTCGTTTGCTCATATGTGTACTTAAAGTCTTGATTTGAAATTCACTTATTGATGATAATCCATGGTAACACTTGAATGTTATAGAGGTGAGTATGAAATATGAAATACGGTCGACGTGTCGAGAATGGTATTACAATTGTGGCCACTAGTGCCAATGAAATGGGAAGATATGTTAAATATTATGAAGTGAGTTGTAAATCATTTAAATAATGCATGCTTTGGGAGTATCGTTTAGTAACCGAGGAAGGGTAGGTCAAAAATAACCAAACCCCGACACTACACATGCCAGTGTAGGAGTGATTGAGGGGTAAATCCCCCTGCTGATTTGATGAGATTGGTCTCCCCTTATATGGGATGGGATTGATGTGTTAAGATATTTCACCTTAAATGGGATAAGATTGTTGCTAGCGAGATTTGATATGATGTCGACCCAAACATAAGTGTGGTGAGACGGCTTAGCCGATCGGGCGTAGATCGAACGCCATGTCGCGCACATGGTGGTGTTGTGATTGAATGTCTCAAGGTGAGACGGCTTACATTATCGGGATGAGATCGTACTGCATGCTAAAAGCACGGTGGTGTATCGGTACTAAAGATCTCCCAACTTCACAATTTTGAAAGTTACCTGAAATTTATCTTTCTCTTAAGTTGGTACTTTAATAATGTTTAAGGCTCTCGTTGATTTCATGTTTCCTTCTCATTTTACTATTACTCGTTCTATTGAGAGTGTGTTTAGTTTTACATACTAGTACTATTTCATATGTTCTAACGTCCCCTTTACTAGGGGCACTGCATCTTTAATGGATGGAGGTGGTTCCACAGTAGGCAGTATTGATCAGTGATAGTAGTACACCGTCTCCTCATCTGACTTGGTGAGCCCCCTTTTTTCGGGGTCTTGTATCCCTTGCCCTATATGTATATTGTTTTGAGGTATAGCCAGAGCCTTCTTGTCGGCACTATCATGCTACTCTTTTTGTATCTATTAGGATAGGTACTGGAGAGTCACAAAATTACTTTCCACGAAGTGAGCTACCGCCAGAAGGGTTGAGTCACAACAAAGCATTGCTCATCACAACAAGTTCATTTCCAGTGTCCTGATAGATGGAGGTTTGTTCCTGAACATATGCTCACTGACTACTTTGAAAAGACTTGAAAAGGCCTGCATCAGAAATGGATGGGAAGCATTAATGTGAAAGTGTTCGGTGGATCTTAGATAGCCAGTATTGGGGAAATGAATATTGATCTTCAGATGCGCGCGACCTGGTTTGATTTTGAATTCCAAGTGCTAGACCTATCCGCCACCTACAACGTTTTATCTGTACGACCATGGATACACGTAGATAGGGCAGTCGCTTTTACTCTGTGCCAGATTGTGAAGTTTGAGAGGAAGCATCAAGAGGTAATTATTTACGGGGGTGGAAACAACCCTATCTACACCAACCATATCGTGCAAGTTATCGAGAACAATAGGAAATTGGGAGGAGAAAGATACAACCGCATTGAGTGGGTAAATGCAAGAAAGTGAAGTTTCCTAGTAGTTCGGTAGACTTTCAAAGTTAAGTATACAATTCTTCGTACTGATCCGCAAGACTCTACTAAACGTGCTCATGACTCGTGAGACCTAAGCAACCTAGTGCTCTGATGCTAACTTGTCACAATCTAACTCCCACCGGAGCCGCGATGGTGCCTAACACTACTTGCCAACAAACCAACGGTCTCATAATATCTTAATCATTTGAATATATCATAAGTATCTGACAAAAAATTGAAAAATTTCTACAACCATCCCAAACTCTGGCGTCAATGAGTACATGTGCACTACTGAGTATCAAACATAAACAAATCCATAGTATAATGGTTTGAGTAATAGAATAGCACTGAAGAAAATAAAGGAAAAGAGAGTCAAGGCATGCTGACGGCATAGCACCGTTTAAGTCTCCAACTAGGTACTAGCACGGATCTAGCGATCACCACGTGCTGATGCACCTGGATCTGCACACGAAGTGCAGAGTGTAGTATGAGTACAATCGGCCCATGTACTCAATAAGTAACAGAACAAACCTTGGGCTGAAAGGAGTCACGAGCTGAGAAGAAGACATTCAGCTTCCAATGTAATGATAACAAAAGTATAATAATGACAATAACAATAAATAACTCAAAGGAAATAACATAGTTGACTTGTTCATAATACACAAATTTAGACATTATTTCAAGTTCAAAAGTGGAAGCCCAAAACTGATAGGAACAAGTCAGTTACAGCTAGCATGGGGAATGGTACATCTCTATTCCTACATGTCAAATATGCATGTCAAATTAATGATTTCATAGTGATAATCTCAAGTACACTACCTTTTAAAATACTCAATCTACCTGTCTCAAATGCCACTCATCATACGCACGCAATCACTCATCACTGTACAAGTGTCTGGCATCAATGCCCCTCACCAATGCACATATACATAACACTGTGCCTGCTCTAACTATTGATATGTCAGATTCCATAGGACAGATTCTGCACAATCGCTAATCAAATCCAATAAGGCCTAATGCGGCATGTAGCCCAATCCACATAATAATAATATTAATAAAGCCAATATGGCCTACTGCGGCGTGCAACCCGATCAACAATAACACTCTTAACATGGCTCTAAGGCCCACCTCAATCATCAATCTCTCAAGTCTCAAGTCCTCAAAATCTCATTCCAGTCAGCCCAACCATGATAACATGCGATGTAATAATGAATGCTGAACATAGACTGAGATATGATATGCAAACGAAGAACCATGACTGAGTGTGCAATTACTATTAACGCATATAACTCAAACAACATAAATAGAGTCATTAGGTCTCAATCGAATAAGCACATGGCCTAAACATGATTTCTAACATGAATCAAAACTCAATTACTCTAACAAGTAGGAATTACATGGATAACACAAGACTTGAAAGCAACATAGTAAAAAAATCAACCCGAATTCTGATTACCATAGTTCACGCCTACACGCCTGTTACCTAACATGTGCGTCACCCTAACGCAACACAAAAAATATGTTTTCCAAGGATAAATACCCTTAATTCCAAGTTCAGAAATGTTACATACCTCAAAACACGTAAATCAATACTCCAACAAGCCTTGCCTTGCGAATCGGCCTCCAAACGACCAGAATCTAGTAAAATCAACTTAATATAATCAATGAGTGCTATGGGAATTGATTCCATATGTAAATCTAAGATCGTTAACAAAAAACCAAAAAGTCAACCTCGGGCCGCACCTCGGAACCTTACGAAATTCACAAATTTCAAACACCTATTAAATTACGAGTCCAACCATACCAAAATTATTTAATTCCAACCACAAATTGACCCTCAAGTCATCACATCTCACTCTCCAACAACATAGTCTAAAACCCCCAAATTTCACTTCAAAATCATATAATCTAGGTATAATAATCAATATTTATCAATAAAAATGATGAATCTTCACTCACCTCTTCGACTATGGTGAAAAGTACTCCAAATGTTGCCCTTAGCCGAACTCCATAACTCCAGAAATGAGAAAAATGTGAAACCCTTCGACATATAAGATATGTCAGTGAAATCGCATGTATGATCAAAATAACCGCTTCTGTGGTCAAAATCTCGCACTTGCGAGCTTCACTTAAGTCCCTGATCTTACGCACATGCGGCCACATTAACGCACCTATGGGACCTCTTATACAGTACTTGTTTTGCACTTACGGATTCCCAAAAATACACCCATTCTTGCTTCTGTGCTCAACTGACTGAATCTACGGTCTCGCAGATGCGGAACCTACCTGGCACCTGCGCCTCGCGCCCAGCCAAACCCCGCTCCTGCAGACCTTCGTACGTAGAAGCGCATCCTCTTATGCTGGGACCCTTTCATATTTGCAACCTCTCCTCAACCAAGCCGACCTCGTAGAAGTGCACAAGTTGCTGCACCTGCTGCCAGCACCTCGTAGGTGCGCTTACAATAGACTTGAAGCCATCAATATTTCCTTAAGTCAAAATTTCAATCTGAATCGCACCTAAGGCCCTCAGTACACCATCCAAACATACCAACACATCCTAAAACATGATATAAGCATAGTAGAAGCCTCAAATCACATCAAACAACATCAAAAGCATGAATCACACCCCAATTCCAGCCTAATGAAATAAATGAACTTCCAACTTCTAACAATGTTGCCGAACCGCATCAAATAAACTTCGAATGGCGTCAAATTTTGCACACTAGTACCAAATGAGACAACTAGCCTATTCCAACTCCAGGAACAAAAATCCAAACCCGGTACCAAAAAATTCTACGCTCGGTCAAACTTCGCAAACTTCCAATCCTTTAACTTTCCAACTTTTGCCAAAAAGCCCCAAACAAACCTACAGACCTTCAAATCAATATCCAAATATATTCCTAAGTCCAAAATAACCATACGAAGCTATTAGAACCGTCAATACTCCATTACACAGTTGTCTAGACGAAATCCAAACTCTTGTTAACTCTTTCAACTTAATCTTCCAACATTGGGACTAAGTGTCCCGATTCACTCCAAAACATCCCCGAAACAAATCCAACCACCCCTAAAGTCACATAACCACAAATAAACATAGAATAGAAAATAAATAGGGCAACATAGCTACAATATAAAAAAAATTGAATAGGCTGTAGAGAAGCCTTCTCAGCATGCAGAATTCATCAAAGACTTAGAGCACAAGTTAGCAAGCTTGCAGTACGATATTTGTCCGTAGGGTACTTTTCTTTTCCATTTCTTCTAGTAGCAGTAGGAAGAGATGGTATCTTTAAGAGAACAAATAAACCTCACAAAAACTGATCACTGTGCTCCCATACACCCAGAAGTTCTCAGGTCACTTCTCTTCCTCCAAAGTTTATTCTCTTCCCAAAGCTATTCCCTTCCTCAGCTAGATTTTCATGTAACACTCCATGTATTCGGATTAGACATGAATGTGTAAAATGAGTACACAGAGTGATGTGCATAAGATTTAATAAAATCGATAAAGTTTATGGAAGATCTATCTTCCAGCATGATCAAGTGAAAATCTGTTAGGAATTCAAGAAAACATAAAATACTAAAGTTGTAGTAGTTTGAAATGCCCGAACGTCTCTCCGTGTAATAATTTACATGTTTTTCATTGGACAATGCACAGTCTGCATGCTCAGCTAGGCGCTCAGCCATCACGTACATGACAACGTACTTGTTGTAGTGCCACCGCCCTTGCTGCACATTCAGTTGTACGGTTGGGCCCTCAACTGCATGGGCACACACCTAAAGGGTCCTTTTTAAAGCCCTACCTTGTTCCCTATACCATACCGATAAATTTTCTATAGAAAGGGAAGATCTAGAGAACCCAACTTCCTTCAAGGTCTCTCCAACATCCAAGGTAAGTTCTAATATTGATTGTAAGTTTATTTCAATTCACCAACACCTTATTAATATGGGTAAACCATTCAAATCATTAGGTATTTGATTGAGACATTGTTGTCAAGAAAAGGAACCCTAGAACTCGAATTCANCATAGAAAAGCATGAACGGAGGTTTGGGTTGTTGTGTATCACCCCGAAATATTTTGAAGTACTTAAGCGCTATTACGAATGTTAATTTGTGCTAACTATATTATTTTGTATGCAGACGAGGACTATCAATATGATGGATATCAATTTGATATGATAATAAGTGCATGGGGCATATTATAAGTAATGTAGGTTGTAAGGAGATCCCTAAGACTAAGTCAAGTTGGAAATTACATGATAGACTAAAGTTTCAAATGAGTACGCACAAGACCAAACATTAGTCAAGCATATATACATATATATAAAGGGTTATGTGATGAACAAACTTTCAAATGAAATATCATTGATCTAGTTTCTAACACCTCAAAACGTTCATTATCAGGACACTCCTATAAGAAGTTATGACAAAATTACCAAAGGTTGGAAGAATGTGATTCTGAGACCAATTCTGCGACCATAGAATGGTTGCAAAACTGACAAGTTTAGCCTAGTTCTGGGCACCAGTTTTTGCGGTCCATTGTGCGGACCCCATACCCGTTCTGTAGTCTATTCTGTGACCGCAGATCTGAGTTCGGAGAGTTCATTTTTCTATTTTTATAACCCGACCCCATTTTGATAAATAGACTTTGGGGCTCATTTTGAAGATAAAAACCTGATATTTTTAGAGAGAAGTGAGAGTGTTCTAGAGAAAGAAAGAAGCTCAAGTACTTTGTTCATCAAGATCTTGTCCAAGCTTTGAAATCTAACAAGGAAATCTCACAAGATATTCACTCAACAAGTAAGGAGCTAACCCTAGTCTTCAATTTCGAGTTTGGGGTAAAAGATGGGTGATGGGGAGTATGACTCTTGGGTGTAAGAGTATTATTTATACATGCATGTACTAATAAGGTTTGTGGGAAGATTGTTGAGCTCAAATAAGTAAGGATTGGGTTGTGAAGTGAAATAAATATTGTGGAAGAACCTTGTAACCAATTTGCACACCCAGTGTTTGATAAAATGTTGAGTTGAGACCAAGAATATCTTCCTAGTTATGGTTCACTTTTGTTATTTTTCTAATTAGATTGAAGTTGCAAGGATTTCTGGAATATTGTAGTAGTTTAAGGAAAGTTCAAAGCGAGGTATGTTGGCTGAACTACTCTCTTGGAATTGAATTCCATGATGTTCCCTTAAGTTTCAAGTATGGTTGGTTCAAGTTCATTATTCTCATGTTCTGAGTTGTTCAAAATAAATTCAATCATCCTGAGTAAGCAAAGTGTTGATAATTATGTATTTAAAATGGGTTCCAAATGTTCCTATCACATTATGTTATCCTTCGGTAATGTGTTCAAGAATGATATGTGTGTTAAACTGTTATGGCTTTTAGTCATGTTTCAAATGAAAGCTAGTATGCCAAACTGTGTGAGAAAAACTCAACATGCTTAAGACTCTTAATTGCTCATATGTGTATCTAAAGTCATGATTGGAAATGTCTTATTGTTGATAATCTATAAATATGGTTGGAAGTGACATAAGTGGATTGGGGATGCCTATATGTGGCTAATTTAACTAATGTTATACTTTGTAAGTAATTTCAATGTGTTTTGTCATCTTACATATTCTTGGGTGAAAATTGTGTATTGCCCTTTTTGTGGATAAGTGTTTCAATAGTAAATGATGTGTTACTCGTTTATGATTTTAACTTGTGCTTCGATTGCCAACCATGTAACTCCACTTTTTGGAAAGAAATCCATTGTATTTAAAGTCTTCATTACTAATGAACTTAAAGTTGTGATTTTCGGACTATTAAATGTGTTGATATTTATGATGATGATACATGAGAGGGATAAAATAAAAGTGTGGAATATCAAATACGACCACCGTTCCTTGAATAATGAATCTTGTGAATGGCAAAAAGAGCCATGGGAATATTGTTGTTGTCATTGGTTGAAAGTACTAATGGAGATTTATACAATATGAAAGATGATGAGGTAAATATATTTGTATTTATGTTATCTTTATTTTCAAACCAAAAATGTTTTTGGGAGTATCGATAGTCACCGAGGAAGGGTAGGTTGAAATAACCTAACCCCGAAACTACACGTGCCGGTGTAGGAGTGGATTGTGATTATTCCCCTTTTTGGGATGAGATTGATGTGATAAAATTGTTTTCCCTTAGTTGGGATGAGATGATTGATAGTAAAGGATGATGTCGATCCACACGGCATTGTGGTAAGATGGCCTAGCTGATCGGGTCGTGAACAGACACCATGCCGCACACATGGCGGTGATTGTGCTTGAAATTATAATTGAAATTGTGATTGTGGTTGATGTCTCGGATGAGATGGCCTAGCCAATCGGGTCGTGATTGGACTCCATGCTAAAGTACGGTGGTATTAGTATTATGAACATTGGTATTGTGAATGGTGATATTGTGAACAATGGTATATTGATGCTAAAGATCTCCCAACCAAAAATAATAATATCTTCGTATTTTTGAAATTACTATGTCTTAACTTGGAAATTGGATATCATTGATTATTGCCAACACTTCCATTCTTCATTTCTGTTGCACTTACAGGCTCCGTAGACAATTTATGGGTGGTATCCGATGTTGGGAAACGAACTAGAAATGTTGGTCTTTGGAAAACATGTTTATCATTATATCTATAAACTTGTAATAATTTGGAAATTATAAATGAAGCTGCTAATGGAAATGAAATGGGAGTTGCTAATGAAATCTTTTCAATGTTTTATTAATGGAGTACATCTCCTTTTTATTCATGGATGATTTTGGGTAGAAGGAAATCTAACAGGCTTGCTCGGCCGCGCTCCTCAATTTCGGGGCGTGACAAACTTGGTATCAGAGCCAGGTTTTAAAGTGTCCTAGGATATCTCGAGGCCGTGTCTAGTAGAGTCCTTCTTATCGATGTGCTTTCGACCACATCTATAATGAGGAGGCTCCTTAGAAATTAAGGATTTTCACACTTCTTTGGTACTCCAGATCGTGCGATATAGCTCAAGATAGGAAGCTAATTTCCCCGTCATGTCTCATTTTCCATCTAAGTAGCCTAGGAGTTCGAGCTAGCGAGGAGCAGATGAAAGAACCAGTTGCTAGGAGAAAATGTCCTTGTCTCTATTAATGTGACCACCCCACCAGATCATGTGGTGAGAACACCTAAGAAATGAAAGAGGTTTGTTTGTTCCATTAAGTCGGAATGCTATATTTGTAAGAAGCGCCACTTGGGGACATGTTGGATGACTCTTCAAATATGTTATGGTAGTGGAATGAGAGGGCACAAGAATAAACAATGCCTCAAGTTGGCTACACCTAGACCAGTTTGCCCGATATGCGGGAGGAAACATTTTGCGCCGTGTTGTGAGTAAGGCCAGGAGTGTGTTAAGGGTGGCAGGCTTTGGAAATTCCCAAGGCCCATACAGAAAACTATTACAGAGATTTTTACTCTTGATGGGAAGGCTTGGAGGAAAGATAAGAGGGATTACTATGACTTATGCAAAAAGGGTAAATATCAGGTTAGTGGGGCGAGTCAGCTTAGCGGACCTCATACCAGTTGCGTGAAATGTAGGACATGTCATTCGGGGGGGATGCCACTATAGTACCAATATATGTTATGGATGTGGAATCGAGGGGAATCAGTTAAGGTACTGCCCTCTCAACCTAGAGTCAAAAAGTAAGTCACTCCTTAGTACATCATTATGAACATGCATAATTTTTCATTGTTGTATATGTACATAAATATGGTCTTAACAAGATGCTGAATCACAAAAAATTCCATGTACTTACTTATACATGAGATACATTATTCGTGAAGCCACTCTATCACAAATTCTCTTATTTACAAATATCTTGCGGAATTGAGCTCTATAATTATTTCCTTGAAGTGAGTTATAACCCTAGGCTAATACTACCCATTTATTTCTCCAAGTTCTCAACAAAGGGCTATACCTGATGAATTTCTTATAGGACCTTCTGATTCAAATGGATAACATCTACTCATTTATGCTTA
>AWOL01S0013923.1:30273-59850 GCA_000715115.1 Nicotiana otophora
CATTTGTGAAAGTTGCATGTTTGCTCGATTCGTTTGTATCATATGGATCATGCCAAAAGGAAAGAAGAGATAGCCTTAACATGTCTCAACACAGTATATCCACTGACCACATTGAAATTGTCTCATCGCACTTTAATCTACAACAACGATAATAATGCAATCGTTAAGCTTCAAAAGATGCAACTATCGTACAACGAATGACAAACTTATTTATTATTAAAACGGGCAGCATCTCCCTTGATTTCCGTTCTTTCCCCAAGTCCATAAAAAGAAAAAGATCACATATGACCTTCAACTATATTCTTTCAGCACCACAACACATCGAACAGACAAACAACACAATTCACCCTACACAACAACAAGTGCGCAAATGTCACCAACAGAACTACTACTTAGTACGACGAACGGTAAGCTTGGATTGGAACTAAACCCCAACTCTTTTTACCATCTCCCCTATACATAAAACACCTTAAAACAGTCCAGAATATAAAAACATATATTGGTATGACATTCCAACCTTATATCCATCATAAAAGTAACATCAAACAACCCAACAAGATATTACAACAATATGGAAAACTTCTAGGTATTGTGTGGTTGCTTATTCTCCTATTTAAAACATCATCAACATAATAAAAATATTTTCACGCATAAAAGCAATACTAACATTGTAACCAAGCCATTCCATGCGATTTCCAGCCATATGAAGTCATATACACAACTCCCAAATAGTCCAATAAGAGACACAACTTCCTATACCATTTCAAGTTCTATCTTGTAATTCTTCATCCAAATAACTTAACCAACGCATATATAAGATTAAGACCAAGATATTTAGTGTTATACATACCTTAAATAATCATAAAAAACTCAAACCAAATCTTCCCTTAGCTTACAAGCACCCGTATTGGCATCGCAACACCCTAGAGACGTTTTCTTCACTTAGGCTAACTTTTCAGGATAGATCTAGGTAAAACCACCTTGGATTAGACTTGGAACCTTGGAGAGATGTTATAGAGGTGTTGTGAGAGTTTGGGAAATTTCATTGGTCGAAAATATCCAAAAATGCGGCGTCCAACCCCGTTAAAAGGTTCTAGGGTCGTCCACCACCTAAGTGGGTCCCACTAGGAGTTGCTGGTGCAGTCTCGCGAAAATGCAAATATCTCTATACTCTTATGTTGTATCGACAAATGGTGTAATGTTTTATAAACTAGACTCATAAATATTCAATGTTTTAGGTGGAGAATACCGTAATACCTTGTATATTGGGAGAAGAGCTCCGCTACATTTGGCCTAATTTTCAGTACATTTATGAATGTAACAGTGATGACCTTTGCCAACTTTTGTTCCACAACTCGCTTAGCTTCAAAGCATAACACAAGACTATCATATGACTAAATTAAATCATAACATAACCTCCTTATCATGTTAGTAACCCTAGTCGCACCCGAAATTTACATGTTATAACATTCCCAACTTGTCGACTTTCGACGAAACTTATTTTCTTCTATTCGTTTAGCTTCTAAGCCTTCCAACCCTCTTGGTACTTGTTATTCATGATATTAAATATTTTTAACCTCCAAGGTAACATGATTAACTTACTTTATGTACTTTCAAATATAATCTCATTTTTGAACTTACATCAATTGACTTACATCTACTCTCACGTATGAAAACATGGGGTGTAACATCATTCCACCCTTTGGAACATTCATATTCGAATATTGACTTATGCGCTTATCATTCTCATAACCTATTGCTCTTACGAGTACCTTAATATTGTCCTTGCCATCTATGAAACTGTTCTGCGAGTAAATCCGAAGGCCAGGGCATCCCCCCTTTAGGCCTCTTTCTCACACCACGACTTGTGGTCGGAATTCATCCAATCTCGTAACTATTGTTACCTTCTATCATACAGCCTATACGACTTTGTCCTTGTATGTGCGACTTTGTGACCCTTCTCTTCTTTCTCCTCCAGCTTTTAGCCATTCTCTAGGCCGCAATTCGTGAACATATATAGAACTATGACAAGCTATCCTTCTAGGCATCTATAGGTGTACTAAAGTCCATTTCATGGTACTTTGTCGAACTTACGACTATTTCTATTTCTTGTTTCATAGCCTCGGTTATCTATGCTTGTGGCTTTACTAAATCGAGGTAGGTTATACTACACCATAACACTTACTTCAGTTTATTATTACCGAGATCTACTGCCCAACTTTAGGTTACTCTCTCTCAGCTTATCCTATATGTATAAATCTAAGTCCTCTAATGCTTCCTCATCACTGTTCATCTTAAGAATGATGGCCTAATCTCATCTCGTATCCTAATCTCATCTCATACTTTGTAACTTTTATCCATCCATTGTTGATTCAGCTTAATGTTGATCCATAATTAACCACTGATAACTTGAAACCTCTTACGTAATACATTATCACTATGGTACAAGTCGCATCGGGGAACATTTGAAGTGATTTG
Organism: Nicotiana otophora; assembly: GCA_000715115.1. Lineage (NCBI taxonomy): Eukaryota > Viridiplantae > Streptophyta > Magnoliopsida > Solanales > Solanaceae > Nicotiana > Nicotiana otophora. The sequence continues at coordinate 32,752 of AWOL01S0013923.1, forward strand.
CCTGATCCACCTAGGGACGATACTATACTTAAATAACCTTAGTTTATAGCATGCCAATGTGATTCATCTTACAGGGGTTATTCTAATCTTTGCAATTCATGAAATCCCTTTTCTTTAAATCATTAGTCAATCAAAGGCATAAATATCATTCTCGTATCTATCACAATTACACCTTTATTCTACTACCAGGGCAACATGTCATCTTTTTTAATTTCTCATAGTCTTAGACTTCTCTGAGTGCATTCAGGTTATACTGAGATTTTTATAACTTAAGGAAACCATCAGCTCTCTTGTTTTAATGGTCTTAATCCCGAGGCCTTACCTATTCTTGTCACCTTCTCACTCATAGATTCTAATCCTTACTCCTATCAAGCTAAAATCTTGTTGCTCTACCATACTTTAGCTTGTGACCTACACATATATATTCATACTTCTCGCAACCTTCCTTTCACTTCCTAGCACAATATACTTCCTTCCGTCTCTTCTCAGTTGTCTTTAAATATAAACAATTACTTTTCTTGGTCATACTGCCACTTGCTGCATGTATACTTAGCTTATCTTAGTGCCCGTGAATACTGGAATTCCCTATAACTCATATGATTTCAAATATCACTTTTGACTTCCATTCATTAGTCACGATAGGTGCCACTTTCTTATGGAGTGCATCCAATGTTGTAGTGAGACTTTTGTTACAAGACAATTTCTTTTTCAAGTTACTATGCGTAGGTTAAAGCTTTCTTCCTTATTTCCTCAGCTAGTCTTTCCTTGTAGTACTTAGGGGAGACCCTCTGAGTCTTGTAAAGCTGCGAGCTTATTACATCATATACCGAAGGGGTGCCTTGGTGTATGTTGTTTGCTGGTGATATTGTTCTGATTGATGAGATGATAGGCGGAATTAATGAGAGGTTGGAGGTATGGAGACAGACCCTCGAGTATAAAGGTTTGAAGTTGAGTAGGACTGAGACTGAATATCTAGAGTGCAAGTTCAGCGACGTGACGTGAGAAGTAGACTTGGACGTGAGGCTTGACTCACAAGTCTTCTCCAAGAGAGGTAGTTTCAAATACCTTGGGTCAATTATCCAGGGGGTGGAGAGATAGATGAGGATGGCACGCATCGTATAGGAGTGGGGTGGATGAAAAGAAGGTTATCGTTTGCAATACTGTGAGACAAGAATGTGCCACTGAAACTTAAGGGCATGTTCTATAGAGTGGTGGCTAGACTGGCAATATATTATGGGGCAGGGTGTTGGCTAGTCAATAATTCCCCTATCCAGAAGATGAAAGTAGAAGAGATGAGGTTGTTCAGATGGATGTGTGGGCACACTAGGTTGAATAAGATTAGGAATGAAGATATTCAGGAGAAGTTGGGCATGGCTCCCATAGATTACAAGATGCGGGAAGCGACGGCTAGATGGTTCGAGCACGTGCGGATGAGAAGCCAAGATGATCCGGTTAGGAGGTTTGTGTAACACCTCGAAAAATTTTGAAGTACTTAAGTGTAAAGCCCGGTAAAGTTTGCAAAGGAAATAATGTTTCATGGTGCCGGAATAGGCTTATGCGCACCGCATAATGGCCGCAGAGTGAGGCAGTTAATTGGGTCAGTTGGAAGCAACTATGCGGTCGACTATGGGACCGCATAACTGTTATGCAGTGCATTACGCCACCCATAACAGTTATGCGGACCGCATAGTGAACGCATACACAGACAGTTCATTTGGCCATTTTGTAACATATTATGCGACCGATCTGCGGTTTGCATATCGGTTATGCGATGACATATGCGATCGCATACCTTATTCTGGAGCACCATTTTTGGGTTTTTAAAACCCAACCCTATTTCGTTAAATACACTCTTTGGGTCATTTTTGAGCTATTATCTGACATTTTAGAGTGAGAGAGGGTGCCCTAGAGTGAGAAGATGTTCTCCAATATTTGTCCTTCAATTCTTGCCCAAGTTTTGGAAGCTTAAGAAGGGAAACTCACTAGGTCTTCATCCTAGAGGTAAGATTCTACACCTTAACACTCAATTTCGAATTTTGTGTAGAAATGGATAATAAGCAAGATAATTTCTGGGCAAGAGGATTGGTTATCTTACATGCATGTGTTATCAAAGTATGTAGAAAGATTGTTGAGCTAAAAATGGTAAAGATTGTGATGTAGGATGATGGAATCCTCCATAAAAAGGGTCTTGAAACCTTAATGCACACCTAGTGTTTGATAAAATGCTCAAATGAGCTAGAACCATAATCATCTTCCAAATTTTGATTCGATTTGTTATATTTCTACAATAGATTGAAGTTGCAAAGAATTCCAGAACATTTAGAGTGTAAGGAAGCTCAAGTGAGGTATGTTGGCTAAAATCTTCTCTTAGAATTGAATCCCACGATATTCATGTAAATTATGTAAGTCCCGAGTGATTCACTATGAAATTGGCTATTCCGAGTAAGATTGGGTTGAAAGATATATGTTCAAAAAGCATCCCAAATTCTCTATTCATGTTATGTTACCAATTGAGAATGTGTTACAATATGGGTTGTGCATTAATAATGTTTCGACTTTAAGTCAAGTTCAAATGAAGGCTATTATGCCAAATTTTATGAAATATCTCTATGTGCATTAGACTCTAAATTGATCTCATGTGTACTACACACTTTGATTTAAATTGTGTTTGTTTTGATGATGAGGATGATATTTGAAATTGATAATGTGAGCATGAAATACTAAATATGGCCAATGTGCCAAGAATGATCTTATAATTATGGCCACTAGTGCCAATGAAATGAAAAGATGTGAAAGTATTGTGAAATGCGATGATTGATATAAAAAGGTTGATGTCTCAAATAAGACAGCCTAGCCGGTTGGGTCGTGATCAGACACCATGCCGCACACATGGTGGTGATTGTGCTGGAAATTGTAATTGAAATTGTGATTGTGGTCGATGTCCCTAATGGATAGCCTAGCCGATCGGGTTGTGATCGGACACCGTGTTAAATACGGTGGTATTGATATTGAGTGAAATTGTGGTTGATGTCTCTACTGAGATAGCCTAGCTGATCGGGTCGTGATCGGACTCCGTGCTAAGAGTATGGTGGTACTGGTTTTGTGAATAGTAGTAATGTGAATAGTGGTATTGGTATGGTGAATAATGGTACTGGTATTATGGACAATGGTATATCGATATTAAAAATCTCCCAATGTGAGATAGGGAAATTATTTTGAACACTGTCTTGATCCAAAATTGAGGTTTGATGTTAATTAAGGCTTTCATTGATATTATGAATAATTTATTGGTATTATTTGTCATTCTATTGAGAGGGTGCTTAGTTATACATACTAGTGTTATTCGACAGTACTAACGTCCCTTTTGCCGGGGCCGCTGCATCTTTCAATGAATGTAGGTGTTTCCACAGCAGGAGATATTGGTCAGTGATAGCAGTGCACCTTCTTCCCAGCTTACTTGGTGATCCCCACTTCATTCTGGGGTCATGAATCTTTTGTACTTTGTGTATTCTGTTTGAGATATAGCCGGGGCCTTGTTGCCGGCATTATCATTGTACTCTTCTTTATCTATAGAGGCTCCGTAGACATAGTGTGGGTTGTGTATTGCTGCTGGGAAAGACAAACTATGCTATGTTGTGGTTGTATTACTTGTCCATTTGAGATTTTAAAAATGGTGAAACTTATGGTAAGAAATAGATAATTGCAGACATGACCACTTTATTGTTTAATTAAAGAAAACATATATTCTCTTTATTAATGAATGAGTTTGGGTAGAAGGAATCTAGCAGGCTTGCTCGGTCGGGTTCACTCGGTTGAGCGTCGGTCGCGCTCCTCGGTTTTGGGGCGTGACAGTTTGAGCGGTTGGCTTTGGCGGTTATGAGAAGAGTATAGGGAGGCCTAAGAATTATTGGGGTGAAGTGATCAGGCAGGACACGGCTCAACTTCAGATTTCTAGGACATGGCTCTTTATAGGAAGGTGTGGAGCTCGAGCATTAGGGTTGAAGGTTAGGAAGGAGTCGAGCATTTTTATCCTTCGTTCCGAAGGGGGGATTAGTCTTTTAGGGTATTGTCTTGGACTATCAATGGTGTATCTTAACTCCGCACTATTTTTCCATTTTTTCATTGTACTGTGGCGCTATTACTGGTTGTTGTTATTACTTTTCTATCGGTGCTTATATTATTTTTCTAATTTTTCTTGCTGTCACAAACTCTGTTGTCTATTTTCGTCTCCTTGAGTTGAGGGTCTCCTCGAAATAGCCTCTCTACCCTTTTGGGGTAGGGGTAAGGTCTAAGTACATTCTAACCTCCCAGACCCCTTCTGTCGGATTTTACTAGGTTGTTGTTGTTGATAAAATTTCCCAAATATTATCTTCAAATTCCATGGATTAGATGTTAAATCTCCTAAACAATCATGTTATGTAATATAAAGGATCAAAATGACTTACCCAATAGTTTGTATGAAAATGACTCTGCAAAATCGCCTTCCACCGAGTTTAGGGCTCAAATATGTGATGAATGAAGCTAAGTCCCGAAATACACTACATATGGCCCTATTGGAATACTAAAAACTCTGTCCCGAGGTCAAATACACAAAATTCAATCTTCATCAACTCTTCCCACTTAAAGCTTCCTAGTTGAGAATTATTCTCCCAAATTAATCACGAACTGCCGAGGAACCAAACCAAATGATACACACAAGTCATAATACACCATAAACTTCTAGCATGACCTCAAAACACCTAACTGAACACAAATTCTCATAACAACTTGTCAAGTCGATACATTCTCCCCTACTTAAACATGTGTTGATCCTCGAATGTGCGAAGAATCGTCCCAAAGCCATCAAGTCACTATATAAATTCACCATGCCCTTATGCATGGGTGATCTTACATCATCCCAATCTATAAAAGTCTGACAACTCAATCTAACTGATGATCATTACCTTAACATTAGCTCACAACCCTTAGAACGAAATCTCCAACTTTCCAAATTAATTATGAGACACGATTCTTGCATCTATGTCACGCCCTGAAGTCGAGGAGCGCGACCGGCGCTCAACCGAGTGAACCCAGTCGAGTAAGCCTACGTTACATCAAACATTCATCATAACTCATGCATGATTTATCAAAACATAATTAAATCATGACTTTCATATTTGAATACATTTGGCTCAATGGCCCGTAAATATTTTTTTTCTTTTTCTCTTTTTGTGATGGGTACATAAATTCATAAATATCTGTGAACATAAATACATGAGGAAACTCAAAAACTTAAGTACATGACCCACAGTGTACATGGAGCTTCTATGACAGTAGATACCTAAATACAAAAAACCAACTAGACTCGAATGCCCACTGGAATTGTAGCGGGCTCACCAAATCAGCAGAAAAGAGTGTACTGCTAACACTTATCAATGCCACCTACCATAGGACCACTTGTACGTATAGCTAGAAATCCTCTTTCACAATAGAATGCCCATAGGATTTATACGTGGAACACATAATATAATGTAATTGAAACAACCTGTACAAATAAGGACAATGAAAGTGGCACCTATTGTCTGCATTAATAAGGCGTCTCATTAGACCGTCCATATCCCTCTCTTATCTTACACCTATACATTTCATAGACCGTCCTTAATGTTCACCTGTCATATTAAACACTTATGTCTTGCATTGACCGTTCATAGGATTTAATAGACAATACACCTATGCATCTCACGGACCGTTCATAGGATTCATATATATCATACGATACATATATGCGTTTCATAGACCATTCACAGTATTTACATACACAATACACATGTATATTTCATAGATCGTTCATAAGATTCACATATACCATACAATACACATGTGCGTTTCATAGACCGTTCACAGTGTTTACATACACAATACACCTGTACGTTTCATAGACCGTTCATAGGATTCACATATACCATACCATACACATGTCATTTCATAGACCGTTCACAGTGTTTACATACACAATACACCTGTACGTTTCATAGACCATTCATAGGATTCACATATACCATACAATACACATGTGCGTTTCATAGACCGTTCACAGTGTTTACATACACAATACACCTGTACGTTTCATAGACCGTTCATAGGATTCACATATACCATACAATACAGTGCGTTTCATAAACCGTTCACAGTGTATACATAAACAATACACCTGTACGTTTCATAGACCGTTCATAGGATTCACATATACCATACAATACACATGTGCGTTTCATAAATCATTCACAGTGTATACATAAACAATACACCTGTACGTTTCATATACCGTTCATAGGATGCACATATACCATACAATACACATGTGCGTTTCATAGACCGTTCACAGTGTTTACATACACAATACACCTGTACGTTTCATAGACCGTTCAAGGGATTCATATATATCATATAATGCACAGTGTTTACATACACAATACACATGTATGTTTCATAGACCGTTCATAGGATGCACATATACCATACAATACACATGTGCGTTTCATAGACCGTTCACAGTGTTTACATACACAATACACCTGTACGTTTCATAGACCGTTCATAGGATTCATATATATCATATAATACACAGTGTTTACATACACAATACACATGTATGTTTCATAGACCGTTCACAGTGTTTACATACACAATACACATGTATGTTTCATAGACCGTTCATAGGATTCACATATACCATACAATATACATGTGAGTTTCATAGACCGTTCACAGTGTTTACATACACAATACACCTGTACGTTTCCTAGACCGTTCATCAGATTCACATATACCATACAATACACATGTGCGTTTCATAAACCGTTCACAGTGTATACATAAACAATACACCTGTACGTTTCATAGACCGTTCATAGGATTCACATATACCATACAATACACATGTGCGTTTCATAGACTGTTCACAATGTTTACATACACCATACACCTGTACGATTCATACACCGTTCATAGGATTCACATATACCATACAATACACATGTGCATTTCATAGACCGTTCATAGTGTTTACGTACACAATACACCTGTACGTTTCATAGAACGTTCATAGAATTCACATATGCCATACAATATACATGTGCATTTCATAGATCGTTCACAATGTTTACATACACAACACACATGTACGTTTCATAGACCATTCATAGGATTCGCATATACCATACAATACACATGTGCGTTTCATAGACTGTTCACAATGTTTACATACACAATACACTTGTACGTTTCATAGACCGTTCATATGATTCACATATACCATATAATACACATGTGCGTTTCATAGACCGTTCACATTGTTTACATACACAATACACCTGTACGTTTCATAGACTGTTCATAGTGTTTCATTACATAATATACCCATGTGTTTCATAGACCGTCCACAGGATTCCATAACACAATATACCTATGTGTTTCATAGACCGTCCATAGCGTTTCATAACACAATATATCTATGCGTTTCATAGACCGTTCACATGATTTCATAACATAATATACCTATGCGTTTCATGACCGTCCACAGGATTTCATAACACAATATACCTATGTGTTTCATAGACCGTCCATAGGTTTTTATAACACAATATACATATGCGTTTCATAGACCGTCCACAAGATTTCATAATATAATATACCTGTGTGTTTTATAGACCGTCCATAGGATTTCATAACATTTAACATCGTAATTACTCATTTCATTGGAATACTTCATGTTCATGCTTATCATGGAGAAACACAAATCATTATATTTGCACATGCATGTTAAATCAATAAGTCGATTTCAATGTCACATGGGCCCAATTCCTTTTCTTAAGGTTAATCGTTATTTAACAGAGGACATCTCCCTTCCATCTCATTATTCACTCCCTTGACCTCTTGAGGTCATTATCTAGGTTCATGACTCTTGGGGACTTAACAATCAAAGTCATTTACATATATTATTTCAGAAGCATACAACTATAGTTGAAACTATTGGGACATACAATACTTCAAAATTCTCATTTAGGCAACGATCACATTTCATGTTCATACTATGACTTACTTGTACTTGCCATGGGTGATCATAGAATATTAAGAGCATTTAGAACATTTATGAACATCATAGCCTTTACTCCCAAGAACGTAGGGGCTTCTAGCACATTGGAAACAAAAGTACAAATATGCAATCTTTCATTGGCTCATATGATTTCATAACCTTTCACACCCTATATCACGTAATCCGTACATTCAACCACTTACAACATTATTATTGCATTGGCTCTCTTGGCCGTACTTATGATTCTTCTTTCATGTCACAATGGCCGTATTTCAGATTCCATACTTTCATATCTTTCCTTTCATGGATCATCTTCCTAAATATCAACATATACAATATCCCGGAAATCACAACTTTAGGTTAATTAGTAATGAAGACATTAAACACAAGGGATTTCTTCTTGAATTACCTTTTCCCAAAAAGGACAATACACAATTTTCACTCACGAATATGTAAGAATGCAAAACACATTGAAAATACTCACTAATCATATCATTAGCTAAAACAACCACATATGGGCATCACTTGAATTCATAAGCTTTTAGGAAATTCTATTATCAAAGTCAATTTTTTTGAATAGTTGTATCAAAGCTCATTTCATAATCTTTCTCATATCATCTCATTTCATGGGCACCATTGGCCACAAGTATAACTTTCCTTCTTGGCACATTGGCCACACTTTATATCCCGAATTCACTTATTTCACTTTTAACTATCTTTATAGATTATCAACAATAAGACATTTCCAATCAATACTTTAGGTACACATATGAGCAATTAAGAGTCTTAAGAATATTGAGATTCTCTCACACAATTTGGCATACTATCTTTCATTAAAAAATGACTCAAAGCCATAACATTTTAAGACGCAACCCATACTTTGAAACTTATGGGAACATTATGGAATTAAATTGCAAGAGAAAAAATTTAGCCAACATACCTTGATGGAGCTCTTTAGTGATACTAAAACCTTCCACTACACTTACAACTTCAATGTATATCAACATAATTCAATTGGACCAATATTAGTAAACATTTCCAGGTTTTTGGTCGTTTTGGCATTTTATCAAACACCTAGAGTGCATAACACTCAACTACCTCTAGTAATGGTGTTTCTTCATCCAACAATACCCCATTCCTACTAACATGAGATACTGCAACATCCTTTGTCCACTAACTACATTCTTAGCACCATTGTAATCATCAATGAACTCACATCCACCAGATGTTACTAATTAAATCATTAAAAAATCTCTACAACATTCAATAATCTAGGTTAAGCACTAGTGGCATCCAATCACCATACCATAAGTTCCTATACTTAATTCATACTCATATTCCCATAATATATCCATACATGTAAGTCTAAGGGTGTAGATTTACCTTTTGGAAGAAATCTTGCAAAACTCTCCTTTGAGGTCTTGAAATACTTTCTTGAAGATCTATGTATTTTATTTAGGATTGAGTTAGTTTTAGGGTGGAATTGATGGAATGAAACGTAAAATTAGTAGGGATTACTCACCTTGAAGATGGGGGGAGTTGGAGGTCTTGAGAGAGTGGAGGAAAACTCCAAAATTCGGCCAAGAAAAATGGGGTAAAATGAACCCTGAAATGAGTATATAGCGTTTCGGGTGCCACAGGTGGCGCCGGGGGCTGCCAGTGGTGCTGGTTCTAGTAGCTGAAAGAAACACCAGCGCCAGGGACAGCGCCCCGTGCTACCCTAGGTGCTAGCAACGGGAAATGATTTTTTTCTGACACGGGAATGGGCATAACTCTCTCATATGATGTCCGAATTTGACGATTCTTTTTACTATGGCTCCATAATTTCAATACGGATCTAATGCTTCAATAAAAACTGAATTTAGAGATCATGTTTTTAATATGATACCACTTATACTCGAAGAAATGACATCGTTGAAACATTTTTGATGTCAAAATAATGCGGTTCCACCCAATAGGTCTCCTTTGATACTCGAATAAGTTATTCCCGAATACCGTTGTCGCATTTTAAAATCTTAAATCATTAGAAAATTTTAACGGGGCCTTACAATCTATATGTTGTATAAGTCAGTATTAAACTACATCAAGCCGTAACCATATCCCAAGTGTATTCAAATGATATTCCACATAACTTAGATACACATAGCCATAGCCTCCGACCACAATAGTCATTCAAATAGCAAATACTGTACCGGTATCTAACATCCTATCAATAAAAACCTTGTTCGAAATCTTCAAACATAACCAATGATGAAAGAAACACACAGAAACTCATAACCCCCCATCACATCAACCAGTCATGAAGCTCTCTTGCACGACAAGAACCAAAGCCAAAATCTATGCTGACTAAAGACACTATAGTTCCAAACATAGCTTAATTAAATCTGACGTCACTCAATTCAGGCCCAATAACTTCACCTCACCAATACAAGCTGCTCTACCAATATGCCACACAAATCCTACCTAGAGTCGCATACCTTGCAATAAGTGCACCAAACAAGCAACAAATTCGATGTACCCAATAATTGAAGAGAATCAAATAAGAGAACCGCCCTGCAAGCTCAACAGATACCACCATGAAGCGCAATGCAATGAAGCCATCACACAGGGGAGAAAATCAATAGAAGAATTAAGCCCAAAGGATCATATCCTAACATAACTCTTATATGATGCGTGATCCAATCAAAACACCTATACACATAGGATACGTCGAGTCGTGATGCTCACTATCAACAACCATATACACAACAACAAAAAACACGCGAAGTGCATGACCATAATCATGCAAAAATGGATATCACAATATACCACAAATAGAAAGACCACAACCAAGGCACAATCAACCATTCAACACCGCGAGAATCATCTCGCTAGAATTTCGCCACAAGGACCCCAAAAGAATCGCATCAGGTAAAAGTAATCAACAGATCACAACCCATCATAGCATATGAGAGTAACGCATGGAACATATCAGAACACGAATAAGATCCACTCCAGCTGATAACACATCCCTCCACAATAACTGTGTTGGGTAGACAAATCTGACCTGATGTAGAATATGCATTCTCATTAGGCCCTCCAATGGCATCCAAATCAATTCCGATCCTCCCAAAATAGGTAGATAACAATAGAAATTTTCACAATAATTGATCTATAACACATGCCTATGAAAAACCTCTTCGTCTTCTAATCTCTAGAATACCATAATCTCCCGATCCCAACTACGTTATTCAAATTACTGACATATTCATCATGCACAATCATTCCACGAGAAATACTTGCATAATTCCTTATTTCCATATAGGTAAATCTGAACATCAGTATTCAATCAATCGAACCATTAGCGTAATATATGTCAGGCATCGGCAAGTCAAAGCACAACGCGCTCCTTTTCGAGTGCGCACCCTTCTTAGGTGGTACCAGATAATGCTAGCATTCTTCTAAACACCTAAAATTGTCCATGCTATCTAGAACTCGTGACCCCATATAGGAGTAAAATCATAACACGTAACATGTTCCTTATACTACTGGCAGACATCCAGCACAAGCGTCCTCAACTCTATTAAGAACTATTTGAAACCCGTCCACACATAACTAAGCAATCAGAACTGAATTTTCCCAACTTAACCAATTCACGCAAGCTGTCAAACCCAAGTGTATTGACACAAAACACTGGTAAAGCATCACCATACCAAAGGAACCAATTACCTTTGTTACTATGCTGACCCTACACTGCCAAGCTGACCAATTTGTTCGAATCCTCCTCAACTTGCCTTCAAGTTAACACTTCTCCTTGCTGGTACACTATGATCCTAAACCAAAGATCACCGTAAGAGATCATAGTGCGAACCAAGTGAGCTAAAAGCCCATAAACTATTGTATTTGTATGGTCTTGTAAAACGCTAACTAAAACCATGGGTTTCGTGGTGCCGAGGTAGGCGTATGTGTTAATGATAGATAGGGTACGATCCTTTTGGGTTGAACAGTACCCTGGGGAGTTGAAGAAAAATGCTTTGCAGAAAAAGGCATTTTTGCGGCCCACAATGCGGCTGCAGAATCGCTCTGTGGGCCGCAAAATGGCTGCAGAGTGAGGCAGTCAATTGGGGAACTTTTGGATGTCATTTCGCAGCCAAATATGCGACCGTAAAACATTTGCGCGCGCCCTACATCGATCGCAGAACCAGCATGGAGAGTTTTCGGAGGAAAGTTCTACGGCATATTATACGGCCGTAGAACAGATCTACGGGCCGCAAAACGACCGCAAACCCAGGCAGTGTTGCCCAAATACGTGGGACTATTGCGCGGACTATAGAAGCATTGTGTGGTCTTATATGCGACCGCAGACTTGTGTCGGGGCTCCTATTTTTCTAATTTTTTAACCCGACACCATTCTAATAAAACACTATTAGGGATCATTTTAAAGGGGAAAAACATATATTTCTAGAGTGAGGGAGTGTCATAGAGTGAGAAAAGGAGTTACTAATCTTCATCCACCAATTCTTACTAAAATCTTGGAAGATTAATAAGGAAATCACACTAGGTCTTCATCCTAAAAGTAAGATTCTACACCCTAACCCTTTATTTCGAAATTTAACTAGAAATGTGCAATTAGTAAGATAATTCATGCGTGTGGGAGTTGTTTATTTTGCATGCATGTGTTATCAAGGGATGTAGGGAGATTGTTGACCTAAAAATGGAAAAGCATGGGTTGTGGGATAATGGAATCCTCCATAAAAGGACCTTGAAACCTTAATATGCACCTAGTGTTTGATAAAATGCTCGAATGAGCTAGAACCACGACCATCTTCCTAATTTTGGTTCAATTTGTTACATTTCTTAAATAGATCGAAGTTGCTAAGAATTGCAGAACATTTTAGAGTCTAAAAAAGCTCAAGTGAGGTATCTTGGCTAAACTCTTTTCTTTAAATTGAACCCCATAATATATGTGTAAGTCCCGAGTTGCTCATTATGAATCGATTAACCCGGATAAGTTGGTGTCAAGAGACATCCGTGATCAATATGTAATTCAATGCTCTTGTTATGTTGTACTACTATTTCAGAATGTGTTCAATGTATGGGTTGCATATCTAAATGCCTTGACTTCAAGTTGTGTTGCAAGTGAAAGCTAATGAAAATTATGTAAGAAACCGTAATGCGCCTAAGACTCCTATTTGCTCATATGTGTGCTTAAATGTCTTGAATAGAAATGCCTTGTTGTTGGAAAGTCAGTGATAATCGTTGAAAGTAAAAAGGTGTGCATGAAATACGAAACATGTAATACGAAATACGTAATGTGCAATGTGAAATATGAAACACGGTGAACGTGCCAAGAGAAATAATACAATTGTGACCACTAGTGCCAATAAAATGAAGTGATATGTAAGAAATATGAAACGAGATAATTGATAGAAAAGTATGATGTCTCACATGAGACAGCCTAGGCAATCGGTCATGATCAGACGCCACGTCCATTGGTCGTGATCAGATGCCATGCCGTAGCACGGTGGTAAATGCATGAAAATGCATGTATCACTATATAAAAAAAACGTCTACATCTTATACCTTGATAGAGACTTAGGAACATACTTAGACATACTTGAATATAACTTTACCGGAATGATTAACATTGATATCCTTAACTGCTAAGAGTGGAACCACTTATGGAATAACATTACGTTTACGAATCATTACTTGGATCATGCCAAAAGGAATTAAGGGATAGCCTTATCATACCTGAAATAATTTGCTTGACAATCCCTCTAACACACGTCAATTACGACAACATGTAACAGCTGATCGATGTAGGGGAAAATCCATATGATATTTTTGAGAAAGATTGCACCGTACTCCCTTAGAATATCAAATCCCACGTTTCTATAGTATTAAATGGTATTCGTACGAAAGCAACTACGTTTCTATTGCAAACCACTAGCTTTGCTGAAGCTTTCCTTCTTCCTTTAGTAGATGAAAGCAAATGATCTTGTGAATTTGAAGGGTTAACTTTAACCATTTAGGTGTCGGCCCCACTAGGATGACTAATACAACTAGGATTGGTGGGCTGCCACGTTAAAGTTAAGGGCTTATCCAAAATATTTATCCACCAATTTCTTAATCAAATTACTTAAAATACTACTCACTTTTAATACACTTTGTACACCTTACTATCATGATCATGTGGTATCTTGTATGGAACTAGTCTATAAATATGAGGTATTGTAGCTTGGACCGTATTTTATCCCAAAATTGTCAAACTTCGACGAAACTCATTTTCTTCGATTCGCTTACCCTCTCACCTTCACGAATTTACTTATCCCTTATTTGAAATAGCATAAATACTTATAATCTCGAAAATAGTCTTGTTCTCATCCTAAAGTATTACTATTAAAATATTAATAAATCATGGTACCATATAAAATCAATGCATACACTATTATTTTATTAAAAACTCCATGTAACAATACATATATTGTCCCAACTTCTAATTTTCCTAATCTCATATAAAGAGTACAAATTTTTGTACGCTTAATTCTTAAAAAGGTAAAAAGTTAACCTTCTTTTGTTGTGAGAAAGTAATTTCTATCTTTACAATAAAGAAAATCTCATAAACTTTTTCATATTCTCTGTATAATTTTAAAGCATATTCGAAAGTAGTACTATTAATAACTATATAAAATTATATTTTTTAAACCTTCTTTCACAAAAATGTTCCACTCAAAATATCATATCAGATGTATATAACAGTATCAAGGTTGTTAAATTTATAGGGTCTTAAATAACATAATCACATATCCTCTATAATCTCGTGAATGATCTTAATCCCTTCAAGCTCATATGGATTACTACGACTCATCCTAGTATTAAAGTATGGGAGGTAACAACTGTCCATGGAGCCGATGTTATCCCAGGAGTGGTAGTTGATTCTAACATTGATGATGCGGGTGAACACCCGAGGGATAAGGATATTCCTCTTATTACTACACTGCCTGGTTGAACTATTCCTGCTCAGGGTGCACCAGTTCCTACACCTGACGAGGGTGCAATGAATCCTCCACTTGATATTCCGGTTCCACCTCCAGCCCAGCTTCCGGTACTGGTGTTTGAGATGTGGGAGGACTCCCGTGAGGAGGGGAGCCCTTCGGCGAGGTAAAGTGAGTTTTTCGATGCTTTCATGGATCATAATTTGCCTGCTGAGACTAAGGCTGCCCAGGCTACGGAGTTTGAGAACCTAAGACAGGATAGCAAGAGTGTATGGGAGTACCAATCGCGTGCCTGTCCAAGTATGTTGTTCACATATTACCCACTATAGAGGCTAGAGTGCGTCGGTTTATACAGGGCCTTAGCCCTTTGGTTATCAATGAGGCTGCTACTGCTGCCTTGAATTCTAACATGAACTATAGGAAGATGGTAGCATTTGATCAAGATACAGAGAACCATAAGTTGAAGAACAGAATTGAACGAGAGGGTGGCTGTAAGACCCGGTCCGTGGGCAACTTTGGGAATTTATTTGGTGGCGGTAGCTCAACATTTAGGGGAGGGTCATCAGGGCCATCCCAGTCTTTTGCTAAGTCATCAGCCAGTACACCTAGTGCTTGATAAAATGCTTAAGTGAGATAGAAGCATGATCATCTTCCTATATTTTGTTCAATTTTGCTACTTTTCTAAAATAGATTGAAGTTTCTAAGATTTCCGAAACATTTAGAGTTAAGGAAGCTCAAGTAAGGTATGTTGGCTAAACTCTTCTCTTAAACTTTAACCCCACAATATCCATGTAAGTCCCAAGATGCTTATGGTGAATCGATTACCCGGATAAGCTAGTGTCAAACGACATCCGTGATCAATATGTAATTCAAATGCTCTTGTTACATTGTACTACTATTTGAGAATGTGTTCAAAGTAAGGCTTGCATATCTGCCTTTGCCTCATGTTGTGTTTCAAAGGAAAGCTAATGAAAGATTGCGTAAGAAATCGTAATATTCCTAAAACTCCTATTTGCTCAAATGTGTGCTTAAATGTCTTGAATAGAAATGCCTTGTTGTTAGAAAGTCCATGACGATGGTTGAAAGTACAAAGGTGTGCATGAAATACGAATCACGTAATGCTAAATGTGAAAACATGTGAAATATGAAACATGGCAAATGTGCTAAGAAAAATAATTCAATTGTGACCATTAGTGCCAATGAAATGAAGAGATGTGCAAGAAATATAAAACAAGATGATTGATAGAAAAGGGTGATGTCTCACATGAGACGGGCTACCTGATCGGGTCGTGATCGGACGCCATGCCGCACCCATGGCGGTGACTATATTAGAATTGTAATTGAAATTGTGATTTGGTTGATGTATCCCATGACACGGCCTAGCCGGTCGGGTCGTGATCGAACACCTTGCCGCACACATGGTGGTGACTGTGTTAGAATGGTAATTGAAATTATAATTTGGTTGATGTCTCGCATGAGATGTCCTAGTGGATCGGGTCGTGATCGGACGCCATGCCGCACCCATGGCGGTGACTATATTAGAATTGTAATTGAAATTGTGATTTGGTTGATGTATCCCATGACACGGCCTAGCCGGTCGGGTCGTGATCGAACACCTTGCCGCACACATGGTGGTGACTGTGTTAGAATGGTAATTGAAATTATAATTTGGTTGATGTCTCGCATGAGATGTCCTAGTGGATCGGGTCGTGATCGGGCCCCATGCCGCACACATGGTGGTGATTGTATTGGAAATCGTAATCGAAATTGCCAATAGTAGTATAACGGTAACAAAGATTTCACAACTTAAAATTTGGAAATTTGTTTAAAACTTATCTTATCTTTAATTTGATATTTGGTAATTGTATGAGGCTTTAACTGATATTACGACAGTCCATACTTGCATTACTGCTCCTTTATTTGAAAGGGTGTTTAGTATATATACCGATACTATTCAACAGTACTAACGTCCTTTTTGCCGGGGGCACTGCATCTTTAATGAATGCAGGTAGTTGCACAGCAGGCGACACTAATCAGTGATAGCACTACACTTTTTTCCCAACTAATTTGGTCAGCCCCACTTCAGTCAAGGTCATGTATCTTTTGTTCATTTTATCACCATGATTTGAGGTATAGCCGGAGCCTTGTTGCCGGTACTATCATTGTACTTTTTGTATCTAATAGAGGCTCAGTAAACATAACATGGGTGGTATATTGGTATGGGGAATGTCAAATAGGTAATGTTGTAATTGTATCACACCTTCCACATCAAACTATGAAAGAGTATGTATTTTGAAACTTATAAATGATGTAACTACTGATAACGAGTTTGAGTTGTTGTTTACTTGATCCTGCTCACCGCTTAATTAATAAATTTGATTTTACGGTTATTCTTCAATAAGTTCGGGTAGAAGGTAATGTATAGGATTGCACGGTCGGGTTATCTCGGTTGAGCGCCGGTCGCGCACCCTGAGGTTGGGGTGTGACACTTGCTTGCATGGTTTCTTGATCTTCTATGTATGAGCGCATTAGAGTGCGTCAGTATGATGACCCCTATTTTCTTTCGCTTAAGGACACAATGCAGCACGGCGATGCCAAGGAGGTTTCTATTAGTGATGATGGGGTGTTGCGGATGTAGGGCCAGATATGTGTGCCCAATATGGAGGGGTTTCATGAGTCTATCCTTGAGTAGGCTCACACTTCGCAGTATTCCATTCATCCAGGTGTCACCAATATATATAAAGATATGAGTCAGCACTATTATTGGAGAAGAATGAAGAAAGATATAGTAGAGTATGTGGCTCGCTGTTTGAGCCGTCAGTAGGTGAAGTACGAGCATCAAAGGTCAGGCGATTTGCTTCAGAGACATGAGATTCCATAGTGGAAATGGGATCGTATTACCATGGATTTCGTTGTTGGGCTCCCACGGACTTTGAAGAAATTTGACGCAGTGTGGGTTATTTTGGATAGACTGACCAAGTCTGCACACTTCATTCCGGTTGTGCCTACCTATTCTTCTGAGCAGCTAGCTCAGATCTATATCTGTTAATTGTTCATCTCCATGGTGTGTCAGTGTACATTATCTCCAATCGAAGCATGCTCTTCACATTGTATTTTTGGAGAGCTGTGTAGCGTGAGTTAGGAACACAAGTTGAGTTGAGTAGATCATTTCAAACCCCAGACAGACGGGCAGTCTGAGCGCACCATTCCGATCCTTGAGGACATGCTATGTGCATGTGTTATGGATTCCAGGGGTTCATGGTATCAGTTTCTACTGCTTGTAGAGTTTGCCTACAACAACAGCTACCTATTGAGTATTTAGATGGCTCCATAGAAGGCTGTATTGTCACAACCTAAATCGGAGTGCCACGAAGGGCACCTTGTGCCTTACTCAACCGAGTACCAACGTAACGTATCTTTCTTATCGTACCATCATGGGTAAATAGGACAGAAGGGCCATCATGAGATAATCAGAATAAAATGTAAATGAATACTTGAGATATGATGATCCAGCATGATATAGAAACTTATACATGTGACATAAGGGCGACATGATCATTTATACACTCAATACATAGGCCGACAAGGCCATACAAGTACCCATATACATGACATCTGTCTACAAGCCTCTAAGAGTACATAAAAATAATAATGATTGGTACAGGGACCCGCTATACCAATCAATACATGCCTAGAGCATACTGACAAAATTGGCAACTACGGAGCAAGTGGAGTGCACCAACACCTTACACTAATCAGATAGCCTACTAGGAGGACTGTCAACCTGTCTATCGAGACTTACGGGATGATACGCAGTGTCCCCAGGCAAAAGGGACTTTAGTACTAATAAAGTAATGGGTATGTAAGGCATGAAAAGAAGTATATAAAAGACGTGAAAGAAACCTGGAGTAAAAGACTCATTTTGTAGCCTGAATGGCTCAGTAATCATGAAATCTTCATAGTGTCATGTATATGGGTATAAATGTCATATCATGCATAGGTATATGCATACATAACATCATCAAGCCTCCGGCATCCCATCATAACATCTCGGCCTCAGTGGGCAAAATCATAAACATATGCCAGTTGATTAGGTGGCTGGTGCATATATAATACCGTAACCTTTCCCCATAACACATATACATATAATATACGCGTATATAATGCCATTTGTAAAAGTTGCATGTATGCTCATTTCGTTTGTATCTTATGGATCATTCCAAAAGGAAAGAAGAGATAGCCTTAACATGCCTTATCACAGTCTATCCAATGACCACGTTGAAATCGTCTCATCACACTTTAATCTACAATAACGATAATAATGCTATCCATAAGCTATGAAAGATGCAACTATCGTACAACGAATGACAAGCTAGTACATTATGATTCTAAACCAAAGATCACCGCAAAATATCGGAGCGCGAACCAAGTCAGCTAAAAGCCCATAAACCATTGTGTTTGTAAGGTCTTGTAAAATGTTAACTAAAACCATGGGTTTCGTGGTGCCGAGGTAGGCGTATGTGTTAAGGATAGGTAGGGTATGATCTTTTTGGGTTGAACAGTACCCTGGGGAGTTGAAGGAAAATGCTTTGCAGAAAAAGGCATTTTTGCGGCCCACAATGCGGCTGCAGAATCGCTCTGTAGGCCGCAAAATGGTTGCAGAGTGAGGCAGTCAATTGGGAAACTTTTGGATGACATTTTGCGGCCAATTATGCGACCACAAAACATTTTCGCCCACCGTACATCGATCGCAGAACCAGCATGGAGAGTTTTCGGAGGACAGTTCTACGGTGCATTATACGGCCGCAGAACGAATCTACGGGCCGCAAAACGACCGCAAACCTAGACAGTGGTGCCCAAATACGGGGGACCATTGCATAGACCGCAGAAGCATTATGCAGTCTCATATGCGACCGCAGACCTGTGTCGGGGCTCCTATTTTTCTAATTTTTGAACCCGACCCCATTCTAATAAAACACTATTGGGGATCATTTTAAAGGGGAAAAACATATATTTCTAGAGTGAGGGAGTGTCATAGAGTGAGAAAAGGAGTTCCTAATCTTCATCCACCAATTCTTACTAAAATCTTGGAAGATTAATAAGGAAAACACACTAGGTCCTCATCCTAGAAGTAAGATTCTACACCCTAACCCTTTATTTCGAAATTTAACTAGAAATGGGCAATTAGTAAGATAATTGATGCGTGTGGGAGTTGTTTATTTTGCATGCATGTGTTATCAAGGGATGTAGGAGATTGTTGACCTAAAAATGGAAAAGCATGGGTTGTGGGATGATGGAATCCTCCATAAAAGGACCTTGAAACCTTAATATGCACCTAGTGTTTGATAAAATGCTCGAATGAGCTAGAACCACGATCATCTTCCTAATTGTGGTTCAATTTGTTACATTTCTAAAATAGATCGAAGTTGCTAAGAATTCAAGAACATTTTAGAGTCTAAAGAAGCTCAAGTGAGGTATGTTGGATAAACTATTTTCTTTAAATTGAACCCGATAATATCTGTGTAAGTCCTAAGTTGCTCATTGTGAATCGATTAACTCGGATAAGTTGGTGTCAAGAGACATCCGTGATCAATATGTAATTCAATGCTCTTGTTATGTTGTAGTACTATTTCTGAATGTGTTCAATGTATGGGTTGCATATCTAAATGTCTTGACTTCAAGTTGTGTTTCAAGTGAAAGCTAATGAAAATTGTATAAGAAACCGTAATGCGCCTAAGACTCCTATTTGCTCATATGTGTGCTTAAATGTATTAAATAGAAGTGCCTTGTTGTTGGAAAGTATGTGATGATCGTTGAAAGTAAAAAGGTGTGCATGAAATATGAAATACGTAATACGCAATGTGAAATATGAAACATGGCGAACGTGCCAAGAGAAATAATACAATTGTGACCACTAGTGCCAATAAAATGAAGAGATATGTAAGAAATATGAAACGAGATAATTGATAGAAAAGTATGATGTTTTACATGAGATGGAATAGCCGATCGGTCGTGATCGGACGCCATGCCGATTGGTCGTGATCGGACGCCATGTCCATTGGTCGTGATCGGATGCCATGCTGTAGCACGGTGTTCAATGCATGAAAATGCATGTATCACTATATAAAAGAAACATCTACATCTTATACCTCGATAGAGACTTAGGAACATACTTAGACATACTTGAATATAACTTTACCGGAATGACTAACATAGATATCCTTAACTGCTAAGAGTGGAACCACTTATGGAATAACATTACGTTTACGTATCATTACTTGGATCATTCCAAAGGGAATTAAGGGATAGCCTTATCATACCTGAACCGATTTGCTTGACAATCCCTCTAACACACGTCAATTACGACAACATGTAACGGCAGATCGAAGTAGAGGAAAATCCGTATGATATTCTTGAGAAAGATTACACCGTACTCCCTTAGAATATCAAATCCCACATTTCTATAGTATTAAATGGTCTTCGTATGGAATGTTTGGAGCAACTACATTTCTATTGCAAACCACTAGCTTTGCCGAAGCTTTCCTTCTTCCTTTAGTAGATGAAAGCCAATGATTTTGTGAATTTGAAAGGTTAACTTTAACCATTTAGGTGTGGGCCCCACTAGGATGACTAATATCACAAAATCTACTCAATAATGCCACCTTGCACTTATAATATAAGAGTAATAATATTGGATTGGTGGGCTGCCACGTTAAAGTTAAGGGCTTATCCAAAATATTTATCCACCAATTCCTTAATCAAATTACTTAAAATACTACTCACTTTTAATACACTTTATACACCTTACTATCATGATCATGTGGTATCTTATATGGCACTAGTCTATAAATATGAGGTATTGTAGCTTGGACCGTATTTTATCCCAAAATTGTCAAACTTCGACGAAGCTCATTTTCTTCAATTCGCTTACCCTCTCACCTTCACGAATTTACTTATCCCTTATTTGTTAGCATAAATACTTACAATCTCGAAAATAGTCTTGTTCTCATCCTAATGTATTACTATTAAAATATTAATAAATCATGGTACCATATAAAATCAATACACACACTATTATTTTATTAAAAACTCCATGTAACAATACATATATTGTCTCAACTTCTAATTTTCCTAATCTCATATAAAAAGTATAAATTTTTGTACGCTTAATTCTTAAAATGGTAAAAAGTTAACCTTCTTTTGCTGTGAGAAAGTAATTTCTATTTTTACACTAAAGAAAATCTCATAAACTTTTTCATATTCTGTGTATAATTTTAAAGCATATTCGAAAGTAGTACTATTAATAATTATATAAAATTATATTTTTCAAACCTTCTTTTACAAATGTTCCACTCAAAATATCATATCAAATGTATATAACGGTATCAAGGTTGTTAAACTTACAGGGTCTTAAATAACATAATCACATATCCTCTATAACCTCATGAATGGTCTTAATCCCTTCAAGCTCATATGGATTACTACGACTCATCCTAGTATTAAAGTATGGGAGGTAACAACTGTCCAAGGAGCCGATGTTACCCCAGGAGTGGCAGTTGATTCAAACATTGATGATGCGGGTGAATACCCGAGGGGTGAGGATATTCCCCTGATTACTACACCGCATGGTTGTACTATTCCTGCTCAGGGTGCACCAGTTCCTACACCTGACGAGGGTGCAACGAATCCTCCACTTGATATTCCGGTTCCACCTCCAGCCCCAGCTCCCGGTCCTGGTGTTTGAGATATGGGAGGACTCCCATGAGGAGGAGAGCCCTTCGGCGAGGTGGAGTGAGTTTTCCGACGCTTTCATGGATCATGTTTTGCCTGCTGAGACTAAGGTTGCCCAGGCTGCGGAGTTTGAGAACCTAAGACAGGGTAGCAAGAGTGTATGGGAGTACCATTTGCGTGCCTGTCCAAGTATGTTGTTCACATATTACCTACTATCGAGGCTAGAGTGCGTCGGTTTGTGCAGGGCCTTAGCCCTTTGGTTATCAATGAGGCTGCTATTGCTGCCTTGAATTCTAACATGAAATATAGGAAGATGGTAGCATTTGATCAAGATACAGAGAACCGTAAGTTGAAGAACAGAATTGAGCGAGAAGGTACTGTAAGGCCCGGTCCGTGGGCAACTTTGGGAATTCGTTTGGTGGCGATAGCTCAACATTCAGGGGAGGGTCATCAGGGCCATCCTAGTCTTTTGCTAAGTCATCAGCCAGTACACCTAGTGCTTGATAAAATGCTCAAATGAGCTAGAACCATGATCATCTTCCTATTTTTTGTTCAATTTTGCTACTTTTCTAAAATAGATTGAAGTTTCAAAGATTTCCGAAACATTTAGAGTTAAGGAAGCTCAAGTAAGGTATGTTGGCTAAACTCTTCTCTTAAAATTTAACTCCACAATATCTATGTAAGTCCCAAGATGCTTATGGTGACCGATTACCCGGATAAGCTAGTGTCAAATGACATCCGTGATCAATATGTAATTCAAATGCTCTTGTTACATTGTACTACTATTTTAGAATTTGTTCAAAGTAGGGCTTGCATATCTGCCTTTACCTCAAGTTGTGTTTCAAAGGAAAGCTAATGAAAGCTTGTGTAAGAAATCGTAATGTTCCTAAAACTCCTATTTGC
Source organism: Nicotiana otophora (assembly GCA_000715115.1). Lineage (NCBI taxonomy): Eukaryota > Viridiplantae > Streptophyta > Magnoliopsida > Solanales > Solanaceae > Nicotiana > Nicotiana otophora. The sequence continues at coordinate 56,437 of AWOL01S0013923.1, forward strand.
TCAAATGTGTGCTTAAATATCTTGAATAGAAATGCTTTGTTGTTGGAAAGTCCATGACGATGGTTGAAAGTAAAAAGGTGTGCATGAAATACGAATCACGTAATGGTAAATGTGAAATATGAAATGTGAAATATGAATCACGGCAAATGTGCTAAGAGAAATAATACAATTGTGACCATTAGTGCCAATTAATGAAGAGATGTGCAAGAAATATAAAACATGATGATTGATAGAAAACGGTGATGTCTCACATGAGACGGGCTACCCGATCGGGTCGTGATCGGACGCCATACCGCACCCATGGCGGTGACTATATTAGAATTGTAATTGAAATTGTGATTTGGTTGATTTATCCCATGAGACGGCCTAGCCGGTTGGGGCGTGATCGAACACCTTGCCGCACACATGGCGGTGACTGTGTTAGAATGGTAATTGAAATTATGATTTGGTTGATGTCTCGCATGAGATGTCCTAGCCGATCGGGTCGTGATCGGACCCCATGCCACACACATGGTGGTTATTGTGTTGGAAAGGATAACTGAAATTGTCAATAGTAGTATACCGGTACCAAAGATTTCAGAACTTAAAATTTGAAAATTTATTTAAAACTTATCTTATCTCTAATTTGATATTTGGTAATTGTTTGAAGCTTTAACTGATATTACGAATGTCCTTACTTGCATCACTGCTCGTTTCTTTGAGAGGGTGTTTAGTATATATACCGGTACTATTCAACAGTACTAACGTCCTTTTTGCCGGGGGCACTGCATCTTTAATGAATGTAGGTGGTTCCACATCGGGCGAAACTAATCAGCGATAGCACTACACTCTTTTCCCAGCTAATTTGGTCAGCCCCACTTCACTCAGGGTCATGTATCGTTTGTTCATTTTATCACCATGATTTGAGGTATAGCCGGAGCCTTGTTGCCGGTACTATCATTGTACTCTTTTGTATCTAATAGAGGCTCCGTAGACATAACGTGGGTGGTATATTGGTATGGGGAATGTCAAATAGGTAATGTTGTAATTGTATCACACCTTCCACATCAAACTATGAAAGAGTATGTATTTTGAAACTTATAAATGATGTAACTACTGATAACGAGTTTGAGTTGTTGTTTACTTGATCCTCCTCACCGCTTAATTAATAAATTTGATTTTACAGTTTTTCTTCAATAAGTTCGGGTAGAAGGTAATGTATAGGCTTGCTCGGTCGGGTTATCTCGGTTGAGTGCCGGTCGCACACCCTGAATTTGGGGCGTGACACTTGCTTACATAGTTTCTCGGTCTTCTCTGTATGACCGCATTAGAGTGCGTCAGTATGACGACCCCTATTTGCTAGCCCTTAAGGACACAATGCAATGCGGCGATGCCAAGGAAGCTTCTATTAGTGATGATGGGGTGTTGTGGATGTACGGCCGGATATTTGTGCCCAATATGGATGGGTTTCATGATTCTATCCTTGAGCAGGCTCACACTTCGCGGTATTCCATTCATCCAGGTGTCACCAAGATATATTAAGATTTGAGTCAGCAATATTATTGGAGAAGAATGAAGAAAGATATAGTAGAGTATGTGGCTCGGTGTTTGAGCTATTAGTAGGTGAAGTACGAGCATCAGAGGTCACGCGATTTGCTTCAGAGGCATGAGATTCCATAGTGGAAGTGGGAACGTATTACCATGGATTTCATTGTTTGTCTCCCACAGACTATGAAACAATTTGACGCAGTGTGGGTTATTTTGGATAGACTGACCAAGTCTGCACACTTCATTCCCGTTGGGCCTACCAATTCTTCTGAGCAGCTAGCTCAGATCTATATATGTTAATTGTTCATCTCCATGGTGTGCCAGTGTACATTATCTCCAATCGAAGCACGCTCTTCACATTGTATGTTTGGAGAGCTGTGTAGCGTGAGTTAAGCACACAAGTTGAGTTGAGTAGAACATTTCAAACCCCAGACAGATGGGCAGTCTAAGCGCACCATTCTGATCCTTGAGGATATTCTATGTACATATGCTATGGATTTCAGGGGTTCATGGTATCAGTTTCTACTACTTGTAGAGTTCGCCTACAACAACAACTATCTATTGAGTATTTAGATGGCTCCTTAGAAGGCCGTATTGTAACAACCCAAATCGGAGGGCCACGAAGGTCACCTTGTGCCTTACTCAACCGAGTACCAACGTAATGTATCTTTCTTATCACACCATAATGGGTAAATAGGACAGAAGGGCCATCATGAGATAATTAGAATAAAATGTAAATGAATACTCGACATATGACGATCCAGCATGATATAGAAACTTATACATGTGACATAAGGGCCTATAAGGGCGACATGATCATCTATACACTCAATACATAGGCCGACAAGGCCATACAAGTACCCATATACATGACATCTGTCTACAAGCCTCTAAGAGTACATAAAAATCATAATGGCTGGTACAGGGCCCCGCTATACCAATCAATACATGCACAGAGCATACTGTCCAAATTGGCAACTACGGAGCAAGTGGAGTGCACCAACACCTTAGATTGAGCAGATAGCCTACTAGGAGGACTGTCAACCTGTCTATGGGGACTTACGAGATGAAACGCAGTGTCCCCATGCAAAAGGGACTTTAGTACTAATAAAGTACTGAGTATGTAAGGCATGAAAAGAAGTATATAAAAGACGTGAAAGAAACCTGGAGTAAAAGACTCATTTTGTAGTCTGAATAGCTCAGTAATCGTGAAATCTTCATAGTGTCATGTATATGGGTATAAATGTCATATCATGCATAGGTATATGCGTACATAACATCGTCAAGCCTCCGAGGGCATCCCATCATAACATCTCGGCCTCAATGGGCAAAATCATAAACATATGCCAGTTGATCAGGTGGCTGGTGCATATATAATACTGTAACCTTTCCCCACAACACATATACATATAATATACGCGTATATAACGCCATTTTTAAAAGTTGCATGTTTGCTCGTTTCATTTGTATCTTATGGATCATTCCAAAAGGAAAAAAGAGATAGCCTTAACATGCCTTATCACAGTCTATCCAACGACCACGTTGAAATCGTCTCATCACACGTTAATCTACAACAACGATAATAATGCTATCGTTAAGCTATGAAAGATGCAACTATCGTACAACGAATGAAAAGCTTATTTATTATTAAAACGGGCAGCATCTCCCTTGTTTTCCTTTCTTTCCCCAAGTCCACAAAAACAACAAGATCACATACGACCTTCAACTATATACTTTCAGCACCACAACACACCGAACAGCCCAACAACACAATTCACTCTACACAACAACAAGTGCACAAATGTCACCATCAGAACTACTACTTAACACGACGAGCGGTAAGTTTGGATTGGAACCAAACCCCAACTCTTTTTACCATCTCCCCTA
>AWOL01S0013926.1:0-26906 GCA_000715115.1 Nicotiana otophora
TTTATATCCAATTTAATATGTACTTATAAAGGGTAAAAAAGGCAAACGACATTTTGATAGGAGCTTCGTACTTTTCATATAGTATAGATAAACAAAAAAAATTATAAAAAATTAAAACTGATCATAATCTAAAATTTTCATTGAGACCGAAGTCTTTTGATTTTGAAAGAAGAAAATTCGCAAATTTGAGATTAAGAGAAATGCTTATATTTATGAGATTTTAAAATTTTGGAGTCTCTTTTTTGAGTGTTTCCTGGAAGTCAATGAAAAACTACTAGAATAAAGGAAAGAGAAATATAAAAAATAAGAAAAAGACAAATAGAAAATTGGGAGATAACCAAAAAGGAAAATGACCGAGACAAAGAAAATAAAAATCACAAAAAGGGAGCCAAATAAAATTTAACATAAATTCCAACTTGGGTCTTACACACAAAAATTTTCGAAAAGGTCTTTCAACTATGATACATTTGTTTAGTTTGCGACTGCGAATGACATGATCATATATTTAAACTAGTTTAAAAAAATTTCTAACATAAGTATATAATAATTTTATCAACCTGGCGGATGCCATACCACCCACCCTAAGGGGTGGATCCGCCACCGAAGAGAAATGAAAATTCAGTTTGTTACATTATGTTTGGAATGACTTTACTTTTCAAGATTGTAGACAGGAAAGAAAGTCTGATGGAGCAATTCTCGTATTATCACGAAGAAGTTAATTGCTTAAATGATCACTCATGTGAATGTAAATATGTAATTAGTAATAAAATCACGTATTTTTTTGGTCATAATAAAATCATCTTACTAAAGGTGGTCCCTCAAATGAAGTACTCCCCCGGTCACTTTTACTTGGCATGTATACTAAAAATAGATGTTCACTTTTACTTGGTACTTTACACATATCAAGAGAAGACAACACATTTTTTTTGTTTTACCCACAATATTTATTACCATTTCAAATTATTTTCTCAAATCCAATAAAATATGCATCAATTAATATGGGTAACATGATAAGTTATGTACTTCATTTATTATTTCTTAAGGGGCGTGAAAAGTCAAAACGTGTCAAGTAAAAATGACAAGAGGGAGTACTAATTATTATCGGAAATTGCAAAGGTGCCGATTAAGTCATCTAAAATAGCTTATCAAACTAAATGCTAATTAGTTGGCATGTCATGTAGGACTCGGACCGATTTGTCCATACTTAACCCATTAATACCCGACCCGTCTCCCATATGCGGGTTTAAATAAAAGAGAATCCTACGAAAATATCCAAAATAAACTCAAACTTACCAACCTCTAGCCATTAATCACATATTTACCAATACTAGCCAAGTCCATACAAAAATAAAAAACTCAGATAAATAAAGATTCTTTCTCTCCAAGAATCATACGCAAAAATCTCCTTCCATATTTGTAAGCGGGATCAACAACATTAGATGCAAAACCGAAAAGAAATTTTATGGATGAGGTAGCAAACAAGGTAATGAAACACAAAGAAAAAATATATACAAGATTCAAAAACCTAAGCAAAAAGGGACCCTTTTTAGTGAGTATGGTTGAAATTCATTGAAAACATGTAGATGAATCAATATACAAAATTTGAAGAAAATTGGATGTAATTTGGACTAGATTTGAGTCAAAATTCGTAGTTGAAATCGATTTTAAAAATTCTTTTGCGACACATGTATCAAACATGTATCTCACACACAAGTATACATGGATATACATGTAATACATATTTGATACACATATGATACATATGTGATACACAAATGATACATAGTGATACTGTGATACACATGTCATCTTTTTCCATGTTCATCTTCTTCTACTTCGAATTTTCAATTCAAAATATCTCAAAACTCCACCACTCATCCTAAAACTGAGGTTCAAACTCGTTAAGATGTACCCAATCTATTCCAACAACACCCACTCAAAAGAAAATAATTTGATATATTTTTGACCACAAATAGTTAATTGGCTAATATTGGTAGCATTTGGTTATATTGATAATATTTTACGAATTTGCTAATTTTTGTACTAACTTACTTATTAGATGACATAACTAGTAGTTTCTCTAAATAAAACCCCCCTTTATTTTTCCTTTTTAGTGTTTTTTAAGTTGTTCTTCTTTCTAGGTGCAAGGAATGAAGCATTATATTAATCTCCCTTTTCCCTTTCATCTTAGTTAATGAGAAGTATTAATCTAAGAAGATTCTAACGATCAAATTAAATGTCTAAATAATTGCCTCAAAGCACTTGCAACCTCTGAAGAGACATAGTATTTCCAGAACGGAGTGCCTCTTCAGCAAAAAAGTAACTTAAACAATGCCAAGGTGTAGTTTAAAAGCTCAGATTAGGTAAAAATTAGTCGCTAATGCTTGTCAGATATTCTATTAATCCAATGAATACTCGATTATCCTAAATCACATAACAAACAGTTTCATTATTCAACGTAGACCAACGTTGATGTTTCGTACGGCTAATTTTTCTAATCAAAAAGCCCTTTTGTTTTTCCTCCTAGTAATGCTACGTTGGTATAAAATATCGTTACTTTATTGCCAACATGATCGATGGATAAGGTTGTCAATAATAATAATAATAGTAAAGGGTCTCATTAACCCACAAGTTGAAACCATTCACATTTATCTTCCAAACTTGTCCTTGATATGGGAGAAACAAAAGTAATGGTTGTTCCATGTCACTATTGCTATTATTATTTTGAAACAATTGTACTTTTGACCTTTTAATTATTAGTAGTTCTGATTTTAGTCCTTCTGAAATTTATTAAATACATTTAAACCCTGAATTAACTTAAGTATATGTTTTTCATCCCTTCAGAGTTCAGATATGAAATATGTCAAATTAAGAGTAATTCTTATAACTATATATTACCCTTGAATGTGCAGTAACAACGAGAAATTAATACAAAATAAGAATAGTTAAAAGATTTAACAGTTAATAATTTATATCATATATGTGAAGATTCACAAGCAGTAGAATAAAAATTGCACATTTCAATTGATTGAAGGTTAAATCATAAATGGCAATCAGATATCATAACTAGGATCAAACTTAAAATTTGTCAATATTTGAAGGACCAAGAGCGCAAATTTTATTCCCTGTCGCTTGGGAGTTTCCAAAAGCCGCATTTAGCTAAAGTTTCTTCGTTTTTCAATTAATCATGCAGGCTGTTTCTTGAATACTATAAATAGAACAGGTTCTAAGAAATACTGGACGAAAGAGAAAGAAGCGGAAATTAGGAGAAGAAAGAGAGTCGAAAACACATTTGATATACTATACAATTATGGTGATTCAAAGGTTGGAAATGTGCATAGGAATGGTGAAATTGGCGTTTGAGTTCGTTGTTGTGTTTGTAGAGGCAGTTGGTACTGTTATCTCACAAAACAATTCTTCTTCCTCTGCCAACAGAAATTACGTTGCTACAACGCCTTACATCGGCCTTCTTCCATAAATTGTTTATTTTTTCACTTCGAATATTCAGTATTATTTGAAACTGGTCCGACTTATTCCATTTTCATAAACGTTGTTTTTTCTGAATTCCCGAAAAAAACCAGAAAGAATACAGGCAAGGAACATATGACGACTGCAGTTTAGCTTCTTCTTTTTTTCTCTCACTGAGAGGAGACTTTGTATAATGTAAAGTCAGCTTCAGAAGAGCTTTCTTAGTAGAGAGGTGTTAGATTTTAGTTTCTTTTTTGGGGTTAATTATATTTAGTTGATGTAATTTGTCGTGAGATTATTAATATGTTGGCAGCTTTGAAGTTTGATCATCCACACCACCTTCCTTATTAATCATTCAGCTCAGTTTTCCTTCATTATTTTTTGGTTAATTAATAGAATTTCTTATACAAAATTTAAGGTAAAAAGAAAGCTTGGTGAACTTTAATGGGATTAATCAAGAAAATTGTCAACAAGATTCAAACGAATTAGTAGAAATAAATAAATAAAAAAGAAAATAGATAATGACGAAACTTTTACGGACAATTTAAAGTAAATTATGTTCCGCTAATAGTAAAGCACGAAATTTTAGTTTCTCGTCCGTATTAGAGTATCAATTATGCAGATCTTTATATTTGGTAGAAGTTAATTTGGAGTTTTGGACAATATTGCTGAAGTTAAAAAAAATTAAAGTTGAAGTTGAAAAGAGTATTTTTGTAAGGCGATTAACTTAGAATCTTTATTTGTGATTAATTCAATACAACATGTGTTCTAATAGCGAATACTTCCTAAAATTAGAATTCCAAGAAAAATTAGAATGTTATTTAACGTTTTTTTAAAAAAACTGGATAAAATGTTTACATGTCGAAGCTAGTTATTTTTGATTGATGTGTTCAGATGAGAAAATACGAAGGGAGCTTTCTCATTTGCCACCTAAAGTACTTCCCAATTTTTTTCACTTTTACCTTGAAACTTTAATTCTCTCGTCTTTAATTTCCATATGCTTTATTTATTTTATTTCAATTAATGATTCAACCAATTGATGATTAGGGTGAGTAGATACATGTGTAGTCAATTTTATCTTCACTTAACTATATAAGATAGTTTTCTTTCTATGAATAGAATACAAAATCGACTTAGTGGATACGGGTCTATAGCCAGGATGATTGTCCAAATTCTGAAATCAAATCAGCTTAATGTATCGACTAGAAACAAAATGAGAAAAAAGAAACGAATTTAATAAACTTTACTCTCTTACAAATTTTCAAAATTGTGGCATAGTAAAAGCAATGGGATGGTTGCATTATTTGAAGAATTAGATTAATGTTATGAAATAAAGATTGTAAAATAAAGACAAATATATAGAGAAACTGATATATTATTCAAACTTCAAACTTATGTACATAATGAACTGAAATCTTCTCTATTTATAGAAGAAAGCAAGCTGCTGTGTAAGCTGCTTCTGCAAGCTGCTGTGTAAGTTGCTGCTGTGTAAGCTGCTACTATACCAGATATAGATAATCTTCTACCGGGGATAATGTTTATCTATAACGGGGTATCGAAAGGATAAGCTCATTGTACCAGATATAGATAATCTTCTACAGGGGGTAATGTTTATCCATAACGGCGTACCGAAAGGATAAGCTCATTGTACCAGATATAAATAATCTTCTACCGGGGGTAATGTTTATCCATAACGGGATACCAAAAGGATAAGCTCATTGTACCAGATATAGATAATCTTCTACCGGGGGGTAATATTTATCCATACCGGGGTACCGAAAGGATAAGCTCATTGTACCAGATATAGATAATCTTCTACAAGGTGTGATGTTTATCCATAACGGGGCACCGAAAGGATAAGCTCATTATACCAGATATAGATAATCTTCTACAAGGTGTGATGTTTATCCATAACGGGGCACCGAAAGGATAAGCTCATTATACCAGATATAGATAATCTTCTACAAGGTGTGATGTTTATCCATAACGGGGCACCGAAAGGATAAGCTCATTATACCAGATATAGATAATCTTCTACCGGGTGTAATATTTATCCATAACGGGGTACCGAAAGGATAAGCTCATTGTACCGGATATAGATAATCTTCTACAGGGGGTGATGTTTATCCATAACGGGGTACCGAAAGGATAAGCTTCTTCAGGAGACTTATTTTCAATAGAGTATTAAATAGATAAATATATTTACGGCGGAGTCTCATATAGATAAGCTTCTTCAGGAAGCTTATTTACAACGGAGTATTAAATGAACATCCATAATATAATATATTTATAACACTCCCCTTGGATGTTCATTAAAAGATAATGTGCCTCATTAAAACGTTACTAGAAAAAATCCCGTGAAAAAAAAATCCTAGTGAAGGAAAAAGAGTACATATATTTAGTAATACGCATAACTAGTTGTCTCATTAAAAACCTTATAAGGAAAACCCGGTGAGAAAAACCTTAGTAAGGAAAAAAGAGTATAACGCGTATTTTATTCCCCCTGATAAAAATTCTGTTTCAAATATTTGAATCTCCGCATTCCAATCTTGTATACCATCTTCTCAAAAGTTAAAGTTGACAAAGATGTAGTGAATAAATCTGCCGGATTGTCACTTGAACAGATTTGTTGCACATCAATGTCACCATTTTTTTGAAGATCGTGTGTGTAGAATAATTTTGGTGAAATGTACTTCGTTCTATCTCCTTTTATAAATCCCCCATTTAATTGGGCTATGCATGCAGTATTATCTTCGTATAAAATTGTGGATCTTTTATCACATTCCAAACCACATTTTTCTTGAATAAAATGAATCACTGGTCTACTTGCTTCATGAATAGCTATTATCTCAGCATGATTTGAAGAAGTAGCAACAATAGATTGCTCTGTGGAGCGCCATGATATGACAGTACCTCAACATGTAAACACGTACCTGGTTTGAGATCGAGCTTTATGTGGATCAGATAAATAACCTGCATCTGCATAATCAGCATGATCTGCACTACCATTGTTAGAATAAAATAAACCCATATCAAGTGTTCCCTTTAAGTATCGCAATATATCCTTAATCCCGTTCTAATATCTCCGTGTAGGAGAAGAGCTATATCTTGCTAGTAAATTAATAAAAAATGCTATGTCAGGCCTTGTAGCATTAGCAAGATACATAAGTGCACCAATTGTACTAATATAAGGTATTTCGGGACCAAGTAGTTCCTCATCCTCTTTTGGAGGTCGGAATAAATCCTTATTCACTTCAAGTGATCGAACAACCATTGGTGTACTCAATGGATGCGTTTTGTCCATGTAAAAGCGTTTTAAGATCTTTTCTGTATAGGTAGATTAATGGATAAAGATCCCGTGTGCTAAATGTTCAATTTGTAGACCAAGAAAAAGTTGTCTTTCCAAGATCTTTCATTTCAAATTCTTTCTTAAGATATTCAATTGCCTTTTGGAGCTATTCTAGAGTTCTAACAAGATTTATGTCATCAACATAAACAGTAAGTATAACAAATTCTGATGTCATTTTCTTTATAAAAATATATGGACAAATAACATCATTTATGTAACCCTTTTTCAGCAAATATTCACTAAGGCGATTATATCACATACGCCCAGATTGCTTTAAACTGTACAAAGATATTTGTAATCTGATTGAATGCATTTCTCGAAATTTTGAATTTGCTTCAGGTATTTTAAATCCTTCATGGATTTTCATATAAATTTTATTATCAAGTGAATCGTACAGATAAGCTGTAACTACATCCATTAGATGTATTTCAAGTTTTTCATGTAGTGCTAAACTGATAAGATATCGAAATGTTATGGCATCCATAACAGGTGAATATGTTTCATCAAAATCGACTGCAGGTCGTTGTGAGAATCCTTGTGCGACAAGGCGAGCTTTGTATCTTTCAATTTTATTTTTATCATTCCTTTTTTGTACAAAAACCCATTTATGACCAACTGATTTTATACCAGCAGGTGTTTGGACTACTAGTCCAAAGATCTCTCTTTCAGCAAGTGCGTTCAATTTTAATTGAATTGCTTCTTGCAATTTGGCCAATCAGATCTTTGTCGACATTCTTCGATATATCGGAGTTCAAGATCCTCACTATCTTACATAATGTTAAGTGCAACATTATATGCAAAAATATTATCCACCATTATTTCAGATCGATTTAAATTAATCCCTTCACCAGTAGAACTTATTAAAAGCTTCTCACTCACTTGAGTTTCGGGTTCATTGATTTCTTTAGGAATCTCAAAACTAATCAGATCTTGGGTCTCTTCAGGAGATCTTTTTATAGTATCGTTTTGATCATTTGTCGATTTTCGTTTTCGAGGATTTCGATCCTTAGAATCCAAATGTCTACCACGCTTCAGGCTTGCTTTAGGTTCACTAGCTCTCATGCTAGTAGATGGTCCTGTTGGGACATCAATTCGGATAGGCACATTCTCTGCAGGGATATATGACTTAGTTATCCTTTTCAAATAAGTAAACGCGTCTAGCATTTGATTTGCTATATTTTATAAATGGATGGTCTTTTGGACCTCCTGATTACATATAGGGGTACGTGGGTCAAAATGAGATAATGATAAAAAATTTCACACAATTTCTCTTTAGATTTTTTTTTTCTCTCCCCCTAATTATGGGAAATTTATTTCATCAAACCGACAATGTATAAATCGAGTAGTAAATAAATCTCCCGTCAATGGTTCAAGATAGAGAATAATAGAGGGTGATTCAAACCCAACATATATTCCTAACCTTCTCTGTAGGCCCATTTTACTGCGCTATGGTGGTACTACTGGCACATATATAACACATCAAAAAATTTGTAGATGGGCAATATTTGGTTCATGACCAAAAATTAATTGTGACAGAGAATATTTATTATAATGTGTCGGTCTGAGACAGATAAGTGATGCTGCATGCAAGATAGCATGGCCCCAAACAGCAGTGGGCAATTTTGTTTTCATAAGTAGTGGTCTTGCTATTAATTGTAGGCGTTTAATAAATGACTCTACAAGGCCATTTTTAGTATGAACATAAGCTACATGATGTTCAGCTTTTATCCCAACTGATAGACAATAATCATCAAAAGCTTGAGATGAGAATTCTCCAGCATTATCAAGGCGAATAGCCTTTATAGGATAATCTGGGAATTGTGCCCTTAATCAAATTATTTAGTCTAATATCTTTGCAAATGCCAGATTGCGAGATGATAGTAAGCACACATGAGACCATCTTGAAGATGCATCTATTAGGGCCATAAAATATCTAAACAACCCACTTGGTGGGTGAATAGGTCCACATATATCCCCATATATACGTTTTAAAAAGGCAGGGGATTCAATGCCAACCTTCATTGGTGATGGTCTAGTGATCATTTTGCCTTCATAACAAGCATCACAAGAAAATTCATTATTTGTAAGAATCTTCATGTTCTTTCTCGAATTTTCAGTAATTTGTCTTATCATTATTGATCCAGGATGGCCCAAACGGCCATGCCAAAGTACAAAAATATTTGAATCAGTAAACTTCTGGTTTAGGATAGAGTGTGCTTCAACTGTACTAATCTTTGAATAGTACAAGCCAGAAGATAAAGTTGGTAACTTTTTTACAATGCACTTCTGGCCAAGAACATTCTTTGTAATACAAAGATATTCCATATTCATTTTATCTATCGTCTCAACATAATACCCATTTCGGCGGATATCTATAAAACTCAATAAGTTTCTTCGGAACTTAGAGGAGAATAATGCATTATCTATAATAAGTTTTGTTCCCTTAGACAGAAATATAGTGGCTTTTTTGGAACCTTCAATCAAACTTATATTACCAAAAATTGTTAAAACATTTGCTTTTTCCTTATGCAAATAAGAAAAGTATTTCTTATCTTTGAATATGGCATGGGTTGTTCAACTATCCATTACACAAATATCTTCATGATTAGTCTTTGATCCAACCATAATTTGAGGATTATCCATATTCTTCAAAATGACACAAACAAAATAAATATGATAGTAAACATCATTATCAAAGCACAACTTTTATTTATGTACAACAATAACATAAACATACTATCTACTACAATCAATAAAAATTAAAATATTTATATTTCTACAGATTAATCATCGATCACATGACTTATTTCTCCTTCCGGGAGTGCAAAGTAATCAGGTACATCCAAATGCATGAAGTCTAAATTATCTTCAGAAATAAAATTTGCTTCAGCATTTTTCTCTGTCTTCTTGAGGGAGGCTTGATAAAGTTCAACCAGGTGCTTTGGCGTACGACATGTACGTGACTAGTGCCCTTTTCCTCCACATTTATAATATGCATTTTCCGCCTTTGCTGCTTGCACCGCTTCATGCTTTTGTTCCTTTCTTTTTCACTGCTGGTAGTGAGGAGGGTTATTTGGTACATTATTATTACCATGATTAGAGTTTCTTCCCCGACCACGGCCATGACCACGACTAGGGCCACGTCCTCTTCCACGCTTAGCTTGGTGGAAGTTCGTCTCATTTACTTCAGGGAATGGATACGAACTAGTAGGTCGGCTTTCATGGTTTTTTATTAATAGCCCATTATGTTGCTCGACTACAAGAAGATGTGAGATTAGTTCAGAATATTTTTTGAATCCCATCTCTCGATATTGCTGCTGCAGAAGCATATTCGAGGCATGAAAAGTGGTGAAAGTTTTCTCCAACATATCATGATCAATAATATTATCACCACATAGTTTTAATTTGGAAATAATTTTGAACATNGTAAGTGAAACTAGTCATCTACAAAATTGTGGAAGACAACCTTCTCTTACAATTTGGTTAAATTATATTGATAGTACTGTAAAAAAATTTTGAACCTAAGGTCTATCAGTTTCTCTACCTCACATAATATAGGGATAAAGTTTGCGTACATCTCACGCTCCTCATACTTCACTTGTGAGATCACATTAGATATGTTATTGTTGAATTATTGTAAAATTTATTTACGATATTAATATAAAATAAATTATATTTTTCACATTCTTTTTAGTTGTGTAATTAGTGAAAATATTGTCTCGTTAGTTTTCAACCCACCACAAAGATGTAAAAACATGAAGAAACTTGGCGGCATATGACCTCGAATAACGAATGAGGAGAGGTTGAATAACGTTATAGATTCTATTCTATGGTACCTCGTAGAAAAGAGTTCTCAAAAACAGTGTTAAAATAACAATCAAATCCAAAAACTTTAATATTGTTATAAAATAAAGACCGGAAAGTAAACATAAGTATAGATAGAAACTGAGATATTATTCAAAATTCGAACTTATGTATATAATGAACTGAAATTTCCTTTATTTATAGAAGAAAGCAAGATGTTGTGTAAGTTGCTTTTGCAAGCTGCTACTGTACCAAANCATTCCATTTTCAAGCCTTCATCAAGATGATGGCGTAGGAATATCATTTCTTTGGCATGATCTTGGTTTGATGCTTGATTTTTGTCCTTGATGGTGTCTGCCAGGCCCATCGCATCAAGATGTATTTCAGCATCAATCACACAAGACACGTAGCTTTTGCCCGATATATCCAGGGCTACAAATTCAAGTTTAGAAAGATTTGACATTATTTAGAAAAAGAAAGTTCTTACCTCTGATACTTTCAAAGTATTTGCTCGAGATGGCAGAGTCTCGTGTTGATAACATGTTATGAAATAAAGAATGTAAAGTAAAGACAAGTATAAAGAGAAACTGATATATTATTCAAACTTCAAACTTATGTACATAATAAAATGAAATCTCTTCTATTTATAGAAGAAAGCAAGCTGTTTCTGCAAGCTGCTACTGTACCAGATATAGATAATCTTCTACCAGGAGTAATGTTTATCCATAACGGGGTACCGAAAGGATAAACTCATTGTACCAGATATAGATAATCTTCTACCGGGGGTAATGTTTATCCATAACGGGGTACTGAAAGAATAAGCTCATTGTATCATATATAGATAATCTTCTACCGGGGGTGATGTTTATCCATAACGGGGTACTGAAAGAATAAGCTCATTGTATCATATATAGATAATCTTCTACCGGGGGTGATGTTTATCCATAACGGGGTACCGAAAGGATAATCTTCTTCAGGAGGCTTATTTCCAATAGAATACTAAATAGATAAACATACTTACGGCGGAATCTCATATAGATGAGCTTCTTCAGGAAGCTTATTTACAACGGAGTACTAAATGNTCATTATACCGGATATATATAATCTTCTACCGGGGGTGATGTTTATCCATAATGGGGCACTGAAAGGATAAGCTTCTTCAAGAGACTTATTTCCAATAGAGTATTAAATAGATAAACATATTTACGGCGGAGTCTCATATAGATAAACTTCTTTAGAAAGCTTATTTATAACGGAGTACTAAATGAACCTCCATAATATAATATATTTATAACAATTAACTATTTTCTTGGATATTTTAAGAATAATTTGTCATGTCTTATATGGAACGTAATTTCGAAAAAATTAGAGATAGTAGAACTACTTTTTCGAAATAGAAAAAATATTTCTAAATAAACTTTTGGTAAAACTATCTGACTTTTATGACCATTTTAATACAAACATTTATATAACCTTCTGCTGATATTTATTTGCATTTTCTTTTGTTTCCCTCAATCGAATTGAAAAAGGGAGAAAATATAACATTTATTTTCTGCCTTAAAGGAAAATGAAATTTCAAAAAAGTTGATCAAGTCTTCGGAGGAAAATGGTAATATATTTCTTCAATCATATTCAAAGATATAGCAAAAATAAAAAATGCAAATATCAAGCATCAGCTAGATTCGTCTTTCCCTTCTTCAAAGGGAAGAGATCTTCTGAAAACGTGTGATTATTGACTACTGAAGGAGAAGGGAAAAAGAAAAAAAGAAAAAAAAAGAAAAGTTTCAAACCTTGAACAGGACATATGATATTTGAAACCAACAGTTCACATTATTCTTCAGATTTTTCAATATTAATTAAATAGTACTCCTAGACCCTAGTAGTTTGGTAGTTGCAACATTATAAATAATTAGACATGATTAGCACTTATTTTATTTCTTCAATAGCTTGTATTTACAAATACTTGAACATGTGATCTGCATGTTTTATGACTTTTTCTATATCAATATATATTTTCTGTATATAATCCCCTCAGATGCTGGTGATATTCTTCGATAAGCCCCACACCAAATAATTTTCAATATTTAATTGGTTTATGTTCTATCTTATAAATTTATATACGGTCGAAATCGGGCTCAGCTATTGCACGACAGATCGGGCTCGGAACGCGAGAGGTTGAAGATCGACACCGAGTCTCATCGAACCAGAACACGAGATCAGAATATCTGTTCTCGAGAACATTGAGTCCATGATCCCGGAATCGAACCTGACCCCGAATAAGCTCGAGGAAACATAGTCGGTATAACCAACAGAAGACCGAACTAACAGAATGCCAAAATATCCGTAACCGGTCGGATATGACGGCGAGAATCTCGGCACGTGTCAATAAGGAACCGGCAAATCAGCAAACCAGGAGATTTTTACCTTTTATAGAATTATACCTAAAGTAGGACTCCCCTACTATATAAAGGGGGTTTGATTACTTGTGAAACACACGGTAACTCGCATTCCAAAGCAATATATTACTATTTTTAGTTCTTATGATTCTCTTGTCATTCTGTTCTGATATTGATAGAAACACTTTTGGCTCGAGGGCGGCTAACCTTCTAAGGCTAAGACTGTTCAACTTGTGTGATTTGTTTTTTTGGGCTAATATACCACTAGGTTGGTTGCCTAGTGGTCTTTTTATTAAGTTAATCCAAAATAAAATAACAAGTATCCGGAGGTCTTACAAAATGTAAGTGCGTAAAATATGACCGTACATGAAACCTATTATCAAAGTCTTGTGTGATACAATCCTTTGATAGTACAAAAAGATCTAATAACCATAAATCTTGAATCAATCTAACTGACTTCAACTTGCAACATCTCTTTGCCAAGACTGCATTCGCTTCGTTTGAATCTAAGTAGTTACACATGATGTCTTGGTCAACTGGGGTCGTCATGTGATGTCTATAACTGGTATCTAAGCTTGAACAGGACAGCATGTTTCCAAATTTGCATGAAATGCATCCTACAATACCTGTCATGTTCAAAGCAGAATGGGCGTTGTTGCGACTTTGTCGCAAAAAAGCATGATCATACCTGTATAAACTTGTACCAAACCTGTTATATGTAGGTTCCTTATGTGTAATAT
The DNA here is from genome assembly GCA_000715115.1 of Nicotiana otophora. NCBI lineage: Eukaryota > Viridiplantae > Streptophyta > Magnoliopsida > Solanales > Solanaceae > Nicotiana > Nicotiana otophora. The sequence goes on from AWOL01S0013926.1 coordinate 13,758, forward strand.
ATGCATCATGTATTTTTAGGAGCTCCTCCAAAAATCTCTGAAATTGCCCGCCCAAAGCTGTATAAAACCATGGTCAAACGTACCTAATATAGGCAATAGACAATCCTTGCGCGTAACACTGGCACTTGAGACTCGATGGGCAACTTGTGTAGTTTGCATGTACTTTTTCATTGTTTATTTAAATTTCAATATGATTTATCATTTTGTATCAAGCTAGATCACGTATTCTTAAAATCACATATGAATCTAATTGTTATCCGATTTTGAGGGTAAACAGTTTGGCGCCCACCGTGGGGCTAAGGATAATAGTGGTTATTTCATACAAATCTCCATAACACATACTACTTTACGCTTGCTCTTTAAAGTGTCTCTGATTTCAGGTTAAAGCACAAAATGTCGAACTCTCAATCAGCACTCCTACATGTTGACAACGAGTCCGGTTACCACAGTGAAAATAACAATGTAGCACCCGGTAACGAGATATCGCCCGCTGATCCCATCGAAATTTCGGTCGCAGACCCAATTGACGCTAATTCACATATGGCTATCGACGCAAACTTGCCAACTGACCCCGAGAATAACGTCCGTGGTGGAGCCCGATCGGCAACTCAACATACACAAAATATTGGAGGGGACGGGATCAGTTTAAGAGTGATCCTCGAAATGCTGCAGGCTCAACAGGTGGCGATAGCTCAATTACAGAACCAAATCCGTGCACCGAGCAGAGTTGAACCCGATCTACCCAGGGAAGGCACCCGCAGGGATGAACCGGTCATAGAAAGGTCGAATGAACATGAATCGGGGGCTAACCCCGAGATCATAAAGATGCTCGAAGAATTGACAAAACGGATAGAATCAAGGGAGAAGAAAATCGAAGCTAATGACAAAAAAGTGGAAACCTACAATTCCAGGGTAGACCAGATCCCAGAAGAACCACCGATATTGAAAGGCCTGGATTCCAAGAAGTTCGTGCAAAAACCTTTTCCTCCGAGCGCTGCTCCGAAGCCGATCCCTAAAAAATTCCGTATGCCCGAGATACCTAAGTATAACGGAACGACCGACCCAAATGAGCATGTAACCTCTTATATATGTGCCATCAAAGGGAATGACTTGGAGGACGATGAGATCGAGTCTGTTCTACTAAAAATATTTGGAGAGACCTTGTCAAAGGGAGCTATGATATGGTATTACAACTTACCTCCTAATTCTATTGACTCATTTTCTATGCTTGCAGATTCTTTCGTGAAAGCACACGCTGGTTCCATCAAGGTCGAGACCAGGAAGTCGGACCTTTTCAGAGTAAAACTGAAAGATAACGAGACACTCAGAGAGTTCGTATCCCGATTTCAGATGGAAAGGATGGACCTACCATCGGTTGATGATGATTAGGTTGTTCAAGCTTTCACCCAGGGACTCAATATCCGAAGCTCGATGGCTTCACAGCAGTTGAAACAAAACCTGGTAGAATATCCGGCCATTACTTGGGCCGACGTGCATAGCCGGTATCAATCGAAGATTAGAGTGGAAGATGATCAACTTGGGGACCCTTCGGGGTATGTTTATCCCGTCAGAAATATCGACAGAGTGAAGAGAGACATCGATTGTGAACCGAGACCAAATAGGGATCGGTACCAGTCATATAATGGAGACCGAAGAAGTAGCGGGTACGAATGAAACTCTATGAAAAACGAAAAAAGAAGCGACAGAGGTCATAGAAACCGGGGACTCATGAGCAAAACCAGCTTTGATAGGCCTATCGGCCTTAAATAAGTACCGAGTTTATCAGAATACAACTTTAATATCGATGCTGCCACCATTGTATCTGCTATCAGACGCATCAAGGTCACCAAATGGCCTCGACCGTTACAATCCGATCCGCCCTAGAGGGATCCTAACCAGATGTGTAAATATCACGGCACTCACGGCCACATAACGGAGGATTGCCGACAATTGAGAGAGGAAGTAGCCCGATTACTCAACAACGGGCATCTTTGAGAATTCCTGAGTGACCGAGCAAAACATCATTTTAGGAATAGGGATTCCAACAAATAGGACAAGCAAGAAGAACCTTAACACGTCATTAACATGATTATCGGTGGGGTCGATGTTCCTCAGAGGTCGATGTTGAAACGTACCAAAGTATCCATCACAAGGGAGAAACGGACTCGATATTACATAACGGAAGGAACCTTGTATTTCAACGATGAGGACACGGAAGGAATCGTGCAGCCCCACAATGATGCACTTGTCACGACCCAAACCGATGGGCCATGACGAGTGCCCGAGTCCTACCTGTCAAATTCCTCTAAGCATGCGTTTAAGATATAAATATGAATTAATGGTAAGTCATGAATAACATCTGTCAATAAACTGTTGAATTATATGAATAACATACGTGAGGAAAACATGCCCAAAAGACATATATACATATATATGCAGAATACGGTAGGGCGATCCGACAAGGATGCTATAGACAACTATATATCCAAAACTGGAAGCCGACAAGGCCACATACTATCCAACTATACATGACTGTCTACAGACCACTAATAGAGTGTACAACTGTATAAAGGACGGGACTGGGCCCCATCGTACCCATATCTACATACCAAAGACAACGTACCAAAACTAGTAACTGTCCTGGATCAAGTGGAGCACACCAACTCTCGCTGATCAAAGATCCTAAAAAGGGGGACTGTCAACCTGTCTACCTGCACCTGCGGGCATGAAACGCAGCGTCCCCATGCATAAGGAATGTCAGTACTAATAATGTACCGAGTATGTAAGGCATGAAAATCAGTACATAAAAGACATAGATGAAACATGGAGTAAAGAATTCCACATATGAGTCTAAATAACTTTGTGAATCCTGAAACATTTATAATGTCATGCACGTGCGTATAAATGTCATATCATGCATAGGTATGGGTGTACATAACATCATCAAGCCTCTGAGGGCATCCCATCATATCATCTCGGCCACTGTGGGCAAAATTATCAACATATACTAGCTGATCAGGTGGTGGTGCATATATAACGCTATAACCTTTTCCCATATCCCATATACGTATAATATACGCGTATATACGCCATTTGGTCATGGGTAAATGTACATGTATAAATGAATGAAATGCATAAGAAGTAAGTCAATAAGATTTCTCGGAACATCATAAGATCAATATGTCTTCGGATAAACTTTATCAATTATGCATTTTTCTGAGACCTATGGACAGAAGATATAATAATAAGACACATGGGAATTCAAGAACACAGGCACCCCTAGAGCTTCTATGAATAGAGGCATTTATGAACGTTATGCGTTTACTCATTTCGTTTGTATCGTATGAATCATGCCAAAAGGGAGGAAGGGATAGCCTTAACATACCTGAGCCGATTCTCTTGACAATCCCTCTAACACACGTCAATCACGACGAAACACGTAACGGCGAGATCGAAATAAGAAAAATTCCGTATGATATTCTTGAAAAAGATTGTATCATACTCCCTTAGAATCGAAATTTCACGCTGCTATAGTATTAAGCAGTTTCATATGAATTGTTAAATTAAATCACGTTGCCATTCAAATCTGTATGAAGTTGCTGAAGAAGATCCCTTACATTGTAGAGATATAAACATCTCATTTAAGTGATTTAGAGAGGTTTTTAATCTTAGTGGGTGTGGGGCCCACTTAGGTGATGATCTAGCCACAAAACTCTCTTAAATGTGCCACCTTGCTATATGATTTAAGAGTCATTTGTTGGGCATAACTTGCTGCCACGTTTGGGGGGGGGGGGGAGGGGATTAAGCTAATCCAAATATGTTAATTACTTAATTAATCTACCACTAAAATCAGTAATTACCCACATAATTAAGAATTATCTCAAATTACTTAAAATACTAATCACTTTTAACACACTTTATACACCTTATTATCATGGTCATGTGGTAACTTGTATGACACTAGTCCATAATTATCGGGTATTATAGCTCGCACCGTATTTTATCCCAAATTTACAACCTTCAACGAAACTCATTTTCTTTGATCCATTTACCCTTTAACCTTCACGGCACTTACTTATCGCCTGTTATAAATGACATAAATGCTTATAACCTCAAAAATAATCTCATTTCCGAGTCTATGTCGATTAACTTACGATGAAACTTTAACATACGAAAATGCGAAATATAACAACAATGGTAATATATGTACTCATAAATAAATCCTGAGTTAAACGCGTGTTAATTGACCCAGATAGCTCTGCCAATATCATCCGATCAAGGGTCGTGGAGCAACTCAGTCTACAAGACCAAATCGTGCTTGCAGTCCAAATTCTAAACGGGTTCAACGTGGCGTGTGAAACCACTAAGGGTGAGATAACGTTACTAGTAAACACCACCGGGACCATCCAGGAAACTAAATTTTATGTGATCGAAGGAGACATAAGGTACAATGCTTTATTCGAAAGTCCATGGATCCACAACATGAGGGCAGTGCCCTCGACACTGCACCAGGCACTGAAATTCCCATTACAGGATGATGATTACGGGGTTCCCAGATCTTTTATATCCCTCGATGATTCCCACACCACTAAATCGACGGCCGAGGAGATGGAACAAGTCATATTGAGAGAACACTTGCCCGATCGAAAGGTATACCTGGGCAGAAGGTTTAGCTCTGAGCTCAGGAAAAAAACTCATTCAATTTCTTATAACTAATGAAGATTGTTTCACTTGGTCCCATCTTAATATGACAGGGATCCCACCGGAGATAATCACTCACAAGCTAAGCCTGGACCCAAAATTCTATCCGGTCAAACAGAAGAGGAGGCCCCAGTTCGAGGTCAAACATGCTTTCATCAAGGGCGAGGTATCTAAACTCCTTAAAATAGGGTCTATTCGGGAAGTTAAATACCCGGATAGGTTAGCAAATGTAGTGGTAGTCCCTAAATAAGGGAACAAATTATCAATGTATGTAGACTATAAGGATTTGAACAAGGCGTGTCCCAAGGACTCTTTTCCTCTGCCCAACATGGATCGCATGATCGATGCCACGGCCAGCCACGAGATCCTCAGTTTTATCGATGCCTATTCCAGGTATAACCAAATACGGATGGACCCGGGTGATCAGGAAAAAACCTCCTTCATCACAAAGTACGGTACATACTGCTATAACGTGATGCCATTCGGATTAAAAAATGCCGGTGCCACTTATCAACGCATAATAAATAGGATGTTCGAGGAACAAATAGGAAAATCAATAGAAGTTTACATCGACGACATGTTGGTTAACTCCCTGCGAGCAGAGAACCGTTTAAAACATTTGTAGGAAACCTTCAATATATTGAAGCAATACAATATGAAGCTTAACCCGGAAAAATATGCATTTGGAGTTGGGTCGGTAAATTCCTCGATTCATGGTATCCAACCGGAGAATCGAGATCAACCCCGAAAAAATCAAAGCCATCGAAGATATCACGGTCATGGACAACGTGAAGGTCGTGCAAAGACTAACCGGACGCATATCTGCCCTGAGACGATTCATTTTGAGGTCTTTCGATAAGAACCACCGATTCTTCGCACTATTGAATAAGAAGAATAACTTCTCATGGACCCCGAAATGTCAACGAGCTTTGGAGGAACTCAAACGGTACTTATCGAGCCTACCGCTGCTTCACACACCGAATGCAGACGAACAACTATACTTGTACTTAGCAGTTTCGGAGATAACAGTAAGTAGAGTCCTGGTCCAGGAAGAGCAAGGTGCGTAATTTCCAATTTACTATGTTAGCAGGACCCTAGGTGAGGCTGAAACTAGGTACCCTCACCTAGAAAAAGTGGCACTCGCTTTGCTAAACGCCTCTAGGAAGCTAAACCCGTACTTCCAATGTCACCCCATATTTGTCGTAACTAGTTACCCATTGAGGAATGTTATGCATAAGCCCGAGCTCTCGGGTCGGTTGGCCAAATGGGCCATGGAAATAAGTGGGTACGATATTAAATACCGACCCCGGACCACCATTAAGTCTTAAATCTTGGCAGACTTTGTGGTTGACTTTATGCCTGCCCAATATCCGAGGTCAAAAGAAAGTTATTAATTAACTCAGGGACCTCTTCGGAAATCTGGACCCTATTTACGGATGGCTCCTTAAACGCAAAAGGGTCCGGACTTAACATCGTATTGAAGCCAGTAACAAACAACGTAGTTAGACAATCTATTAAGACTATGAAATTGACTAACAACGAGGCCGAATATGAGGCCATAATTGCAGGCCTTGAACTAGCCAAAAGCTTGGGGGAAGAAGTGATCGAAGCCAAGTGTGACTTCCTCCTTGTGGTAAACCAAGTTAATGGAACATTCTAGGTCAGAGAAGAACGAATGCAAAGATACTTGGACAAGTTGCAGGTAATATTACATCGGTTCAAAGAATGGACTTTGCAACACGTACCTCGGGATCAAAAATAGTGAGGCTGATGCCCTCGCTAACTTAGGGTCATCGGTCGAAGATGACGAGTTTAATTCAGGGGCAGTCGTATAGCTTATGAGATCGGTGGTGGAAGAAGGCCATGCCGAAATAAATATGTAAAATATCTTAGGACCGGGAAATTGCCCTCGGATCCAAAAGAATCGAGGGCTCTGCGTACAAAGGCAACCCGATTTAGCCTGTCCGAAGACGGAACCATGTTCAGAAGAGCATTCGAAGGCCCACTCGCAATATGTCTAGGGCCAGGAGATACTTAGTACGTTTTGAGGGAAATCCACAAAGGTATTTGAGAAAATCATTCAGGCACCGAATCGTTGGTTCGAAAAATAATCAGATCCGGTTATTACTGGATCGATATGGAAAAAGACGCGAAGGAGTTCGTACGAAAATGTGATGAATGTCAAAGACACGCTCCGATGATTCATCAGCCCGGGGAGCTGCTACATTCGGTTTTGTCACCATGGTCGTTCATGAAGTGGGGAATCGATATTGTTGGCCCCCTTCCATGGGCTCCTGGTAAGGCTCAATTTATATTATTTATGACTGACTATTTTTCTTAGTGGGTGGAAGCCCAGGCATACAAAAAGGTCAGGGATAAAGAAGTCATCGACTTCATTTGGGATCATATCATATGCCGATTCATAATGCTAGCCGAGATCGTATGCGACAACGGAAAACAATTCATCGGCAGCAAAGTAAGAAAATTTCTCGAGGATCATAAGATCAAAAGGATCCTATCAACACTCTACCACCCTAGTGGGAACGGACAAGCAGAATCAACAAACAAAACCATACTCCAAAACCTCAGAAAGAGGTTAACTGACTCCAAAGGAAGAGGGAAGGAAATCATGCTCGAAGTCTTATGGGCATACCGAACGACCTCGAAGTCCAGTACCGGGGCCACCTCATTCTCACTGGTCTATCGTGCCGAAGCTCTAATATTGGTTGAAGTCGAAGAACCAAGTCTTAGGTTCAGATATGTAACCAAGGAATCAAATGACGAGACTATGAACATGAGCCTAAATCAACTGGATAAAAGGCGCGAAGCAGCCCTTGTCCGGTTGGCCGCTCAAAAGTAGTGGATCAAAAGATATTACAATCAATGAGCCAACCTTCGCCACTTCAATGTCGGGGACTTGGTACTAAGGAAGGTTACACTAAACACCCGAAACCCGAATGAAGGGAGGTTGGGTCCAAACTGGGAAGGCCCTTATCAGATTATTGAGATCACCGGTAAAGGATCGTACAAACTCTGAATGATTAATGGTGAGCAACTACCGAAAAACTAGAACATAGCTCACTTGAAGCTATACTAGTGCTAAGGTATGACCCCATTCATTTCCTTTTATATATCTATTCTGAACTAACACTTGCAGGCAATCATCGAAGAACGATACAATTTTTAGGTCTGAAAGAACGCGTTGCACTCTTTTTCCTTTGAACCGATTTTGTCCCAAATGGGTTTTCCGGCAAGGGTTTTAACAAGGCAACAAGTAAATCATTCTAACTTAGAATTGAAGGCCGACTACTCACTGGTGACAAAGATCACAACAACATTCGAGGCCTCTCTTCGATCAGCCCCGAACACTAGAGGGCATTACCCTAAGATAATAACTTTAGCAAGGAAGGAAACTTTATGATTCAATGGTCTCAGCGATCGATAGGATTTACTGTAAGGGTAAAATGGTCACATGAACCGTGCCCACATAGACTACTCTAGCCCTGGCACAAAACTTGTACATATGTGTAATTATCACGCACAAGAATAAAAGTTTCTACCTTGCGGATAAATATCTTGTCCTTTAAGAATTTCTCTTTTTTATTTTAATGAATTTATTACATTCGATCCCCTAAAGGTATCGAGCCCAAGGTCCGCCTTTATCCGGGTTCAAACGATCACTCCCAATCGGAGGTCGCTGTCCAAAAACAAACTCGAACGACTCGGATTATCGGAGCCCCGAGGCACGAAGATTATTTGGCGTTGCCCGAATTAAAAGGCTACGGCCATTCCTCGATATCGAAACCCGAGGGCACGAAGCTTTTTTAGCATTGCCCGAACTCCAAAAAGCTACGGCTAACTCCGTTCGAGGATCGTTATCTAAGGCATATCCGGATCACTTGAGGTGACAAACCCATTAGGCAACACCCGAACTAAAAGTCTACGGCCATACTAAAATGGCTCGAACACGTTCGAAACTCGTAACCAAAAAAAGGCCTTCAAAATTTTATAACCGGTTCTAAAGGCTAACCTCGATAAAGTATAATCTAAACTACTTTGGGAAAAGGTTTTCGGTAATACCGAACCCCCACGATGCCTTAAAATGAAATAATATTGAAGGCAAGGTTTGTTCGAACCTCCGAATGTAACCTAACTATTTCATGCTAAGGCATTTCGATCTTTCCAAGTATAAGTAATAAAGCAAAGGGAAAATTCAAAAGCTGTTGAAGGGAGAAAAGCCTTATATACATATCAAAAATTCTTTTTACAAGGGCCAAACAGCCCTGATGCAAATTTTTACAAAGGTCCAATGGCCTCAACAAAAAGTACTAAATACAAAAAGCAAAAACCAAAAATATCTAAAAAGGGCCTAAATGGCCTAGTCTTCGTCGGGGGCCGCATCATCACCTTCAGGGTATCCGCCACTCTCGGACTCGCCTGAATTTTCAGACTCCTTATCATCTTCAGGATAGGCCAATTTTTTGGCCTCGGCTTCGAGCTCTTTGGGACTCTCAATTTCAGTCGATAAGTCGAAACCCCGAGCATGAATTACCTCGAGGGTCTCTCTTCGATATTTCCACTTCGCGTGCTTGATGATATCCTTTGATCAAAACTGAGCCGCCTCAACATCGGCCTTATAAACGTCCACTATCTCGTCGGCATCGACTTTAACTACCTTGGCCTCCGACTTGGCCATTTTAAGCTCCTTTGCTAGATTTTCTTGATCGGAGACGGCCGAACTCAGCTGAGACTGGAGCTCCTAGATCTTTCTAGCCTGCACCAAGGCCTTTTCCTTTACAACTCGAAGCTGGACCTCAGGCAAAGCCAATTGTGTCTGGGCAGTCTCCTTTTCCGAGGCCAAGCGGTCTGTGTTGCGTTTCCATTCTTCGGCCTCCGCCTTTATCGCATCCACCTCTCCCCGGTGCTGCCCGATATGATTAAGCTTCTGTTTGACCTGCGGGTTCGGATCGTTAGCCACCGTGTCTGACTCATTTTCACTAACCTCAAATTCTCTTCTTACCTGTTCGACCAGGTCAACATGCTCCTTCCGAGCTGCCTCTAGCTCAGCGTGGAGTTTCTCACTGAGAAGTTTGTAAGCATCACTCTTCTCAGTAAGCCCTCGAGTCTCGGCCACATATTGGTTTAACTCTTCTCGATATCAAAGAAAAGTCTCGTGGTGAAGCACCGAGGCCTACAAACATAAAGAAAAAAGTTGCAATTATTTACGACTTAATCTAAGTACATAATAGAAGTCGTCAAGAGGCATCCGAAGTTACCCGGTTTAGCGCCTTTTATACTTCGTAACAGGCAGGGCGCGTCCACCTCATTCATCTTGGCTTGATCCTCTTCAGTCATACGGCAACGAAGATAACTGGCAACCCCTACGGGGGAAGAGAGGACCCGGGCATCCTCCGGAATAGACATGATAATCGATCACTTTCGGTCAGGATTCACACTCGGAGCTGGGAACCGGTTGACTAGTTTCGGACTAGAAGAAGGCCCGCTGGTTCCTGAAGATGAACTCTTCCTTGGCACCGGTAAGTTACCCGACCTGATGACATCCTCCGAGGCGGTAGAATCTAAACTATAAAAAAAGTTGTGAAAGGGGTCTGCCACCCCTTGGGGCCCCTCGTTGGGGCGCCCTCTCAGCGTGTGGGCCTCGTTGATCATGGAATTAGTAAACGAAGGTGACTCAAAGATATCTATCAGTCCAAGTACATCTTTCGGGGCATTATCCTCTGCCCGAGAAGCACCGGCCACGGTTTCTTTGTCGGCCTCCCTAACTTGGGACTATACGGCCTCGCCCCTCCCTGGTTCGGAGGCCTCGACCACTGCCTCTTCATCGGTCCTTATGATTTGAGGCAGCTCAAGGTCGCCTCGCATGCGGGCCACCAGTTCAGAAGCTTCTTCTTCTTCTTCTTCTTCGGACTCATCCCTCAGCCGATGGAGTGAGTTTGATGGAAGCTCTCGGGCACTGGCGCTTTCTTTGGATTTGCGCACCAGCCTCCTCGATATTTTCTTCTACGAGTTAGGAAAACTAGGAACCCCTTTTCTCTTCTTCTCCCCACCCTGTCTCGGAGCAGGGGACTCAACTGGGCAATCCTCCTCACTGGGTATAGGCCTCATTGCGACATCCTTGGAAAGACCTGCAAAGAAAAAAGAATTGAGTAAGGGCGTAGCAGCACAAAGGAAACCTAAGTGTTGTCCACTCAAGAAAGGAATCTCACCGTGAGAACGGGCCTCCCACCGTGTAACGACCTGTCCAGTTATTTTGTATATTACAACCCCATTCCCCCATTTACTGCTTATCCTATGTTCAATTATAAATATGTGACACGTCGGAGAGGCTTCAAAATGAAATTGAAACACTTAGTTCCAAGATGTAAATCTTAAGTAGAAATAGTTGGCCGGATGTTGACTTATGTCTAAACGACGCTGGAATAGATTTTTGATGATCCCAATAGCTCCGTATGGTGATTTCAGACTTAGGAGCGTGTACGGAAAATTATTTTGAAGGCCGTAGCTAAATTGGGCTTGAAATGGCGAAATTAGAAATTTAAGTTTGGAAGTTTGACCGAGGAGTTGACCTTTTGATATCAAAGTCGGAATCCAATTCTGGAAATTTGAATAGGTCCGTTATGTCATTTATGACTTGTGTGCAAACTTTGACATCAATCGGACTTGATTTGATAAGTTTCGACATCGAATGTAGAAGTTGAAATTTCTTAGTTTCATTAAGCTTCAATTGGGGTATGATTCGTGATTTTAGCGTTGTTTGATGTGATTTAGAGGTTCGACTAAGTTTGTATGATGTTTTAGGACTTATTGGTATATTTGGTTGAGGTCCCGTGGGCCTCGGGTGAGTTTCGAATGGTTAACGGATCAAATTTGGACTTAGAGCAATTGAAACTTGCCACTGCCTACTGATGCAATCGCACCTGCGGAAATTGACTCGCAGGTGCGAGATCGCAGAAGCGAGCCTAGCATCGCAGAAGCAGAAAAGGGGAAGGGGTAGCCTTGTCGCAGAAGCGGACGCTTAATCGTAGAAGCGAGTCCACATAAGCGGACTTCTTGTTCGCAGAAGCGAAGGCAGTCGCAGAAGCGGTTGCTTCACCGCAAAAGAGGAACCGCAGATGCAGTTAAAAGTTCCACAGAAGTGGAACCTCTAGGCAGTGTACAAAAACAGAGTGTTCCGACATTTTTGTCATTTTGGATATTTTCAACACGGTTTTGGGCGATGTTTTAGAGAGAATTCATGGGAAAACTTGAAGTAAGTCACTTGTGATCATTGTTAGTCAATAATATTGTATTATCATTGAATATTTCGAGTAGATTACGTGTTTTTAAGGTGAAATTAGAGGATTTGGGCCTAGGGATTTCAAAATAAGAAATTAAGATTTGAAGGTCGAGTTGATGTCGTAATTTGGTAAATTTGGTATGGCTGGACTCGTGGTTGAATGGGCGTTCATATTTTGTAACTTTTGTCGGGTTCCGAGACGTGGTCCCCACGAGCATTTTTTGAGTTAAATTTTGGATTTTGTTGGAAAATTAGTATTTTCATATGGAATAAATTCCTATGATTTGTATTAACTGAATCGAACTAATTGTGACTAGATACGAGGCTTTCGGAGACCAATTCGCGAGGCAAAGGAATAGCAGAGTAAAGAATTACACGGTTTGAGGTAAGTAACACTTCTAAACTTTGTTCTGAGGGTATGAATCTCTGAATTTCGTGTTATATGAATTGTTCGGAGGTGACACACATGCTAGGTGACAGGCGTGTGGGTGTGCCCCATAGGAATTGTGACTTAATTGATTCCCTGGAGTTGCGTAATTAAATAAATATCATTATCCACATATCCTCCACGTGCTAGAGAAATTGAGCTGAGACTCATATTAAAGATCATGTTAGGCTACGCGCCGATATATTTTTGGGACCCACATGGGTCGTAGTGTTGTTGAATTATATGTTTAAATTTACAATTTTGTACTCAGTCACATCTATCACTCTATATCATATCTTAGACTCTGTCATCATTTATTGATACATCATATCATCATGTCGGGTTGATTTTCATGTCATTGAGAGCCCGAGAGACTTGAGATTTTGAGTGATAATTATGGGATTCGGCTGCACGCTGCAGCATGTTTATTTATTTATGCATGGATCTGGCTATTATAGCGCTTGGGCTGAAGGAGCCCCTCCGGAGTCTTCTCCCCTTACAGTGAGCGCGGTTGATATATATCGAGGGATGGATCTTCCGTGGATATGATTCTTGCCCGAAGCATTTATATTGAGGGATGGATCTTCCCTGGACAAGGATCTTATCCGAATCATTTATATTTGGGGATGGATCTTCCCTTGGGCTGGATTGTCCTTATACAGTACTGAGTGACTGACTGTCAGTAGATGTGTGTGTGTGTGTGTGTGTGTGTGTGTGTGTGTGT
>AWOL01S0013926.1:30013-44876 GCA_000715115.1 Nicotiana otophora
ATTTGAGGATTTATCTGTTGGAGACTATCAAGGGTAGCTGCTTGGCGTCCGCAGACCTTGACTCTCTTTCCTTTCAGTTATTGTACTGTTCTATATTTTCAGACAATGTTCTTATCTGTCAGACATTGTTATTATTTAGATGCTTATGTACTCAGTGACATCGGGTTTTAGAAAGTGTTTTATATCAGTATTTGTGAGATTTTTATGTTGAATTTAAACACTCGGAGCTGGGAACCGCTTTATGAGGATTCACACTCGGAGCTGGGAACCAGTTGACTAGTTTCGGACTAGAAGAAGGCCCGCTGGTTCCTGAAGATGAACTCTTTCTTGGCACCGGTAAGTTACCCGACCTGATGATATCCTCCGAGGCGGTAGAATCTAAACCATCAAAAAAGTTGTGAAAGGGGTCTGCCACCCCTTGGGGCCCCTCGTTGGGGCGCCCTCTCAGCGTGTGGGCCTCGTTGATCATGGAATTAGTAAACGAAGGCAACTCAGAGAGATCTATCAGTCCAAGTACATCTTTCGGGGCATTATCCTCTGTCCGAGAAGCATCGGCCGTGGTTTCTTTGTCAGCCTCCCTAACTTGGGGCAATATGGCCTCGCCCCTCCCTGGTTAGGAGGCCTCGACCACTGCCTCTTCATCGGTCCTCCTGATTTGAGGCAGCTCGAGGTCGCCTCGCATACGGGCCACCAGTTCAAAAGCTTCTTCTTCTTTTTCTTCGGACTCATCCCTCAGCCGATGGAGTGAGTTCGATGGAAGCTCTCGGGCACTGGCGCTTTCTTTGGATTTGCGCACCAGCCTCCTCGATTTTTTCTTCTACGAGTTAGGAAAACTAGGAACCCCTTTTCTCTTCTTCTCCCCACCCTGTCTCGGAGCAGGGGACTTAACTGGGCAATCCTCGTCACAGGATGTAGGCCTCATTGCAACATCCTTGGAAAGACCTGCAAAGAAAAAAGAATTGAGTAAGGGCGCAGCAGCACAAAGGAAACCTAAGTGTTGTCCACTCAAGAAAGGAATCTCACCGTGAGAACGGGCCTCCCATCGTGTAACGACCTGTCCAGTTATTTTGTGTATTACAACCCCATTCCCCTATTTACTGCTTATCCTATGTTCAATTATAAATATGTGACACGTCGGAGAGGCTTCAGAATGAAATTGAAACACTTAGTTCCAAGATGTAAATCTTAAGTAGAAATAATTGGCCGGATGTCGACTTATGTCTAAACGACTCTGGAATAGATTTTTGATGATCCCAATAGCTCCGTATGGTGATTTCAGACTTAGGAGCGTGTACGGAAAATTATTTTGAAGGCCGTAGCTAAATTGGGCTTGAAATGGCGAAATTAGAAATTTAAGTTTGGAAGTTTGACCGAGGAGTTGACCTTTTGATATCAAAGTCGGAATCTGATTCTGGAAATTTGAATAGGTCTGTTATGTCATTTATGACTTGTGTGCAAACTTTGAGGTCAATCGGACTTGATTTGATAAGTTTCGACATCGAATGTAGAAGTTGAAATTTCTTAGTTTCATTAAGCTTCAATTGGGGTATGATTCGTGATTTTAGCGTTGTTTGATTTGATTTAGAGGTTCGACTAAGTTCGTATGATGTTTTAGGACTTATTGGTATATTTGGTTGAGGTCCCGGGGGCCTCGGGTGAGTTTCAAATGGTTAACGGATCAAAATTGGACTTAGAACAATTGAAACTTGCTGCTGCCTACTGATGCAATCGCACCTGCGGAAATTGACTCGCAGGTGCGAGCTCGCAGAAGCGATCCTAGCATCACAGAAGCAGAAAAAGGGAAGGGGCAGCCTTGTCGTAGAAGCGGACGCTTAATCGTAGAAGCGAGTCCACATCAGCAGACTTCTTGTTCGGAGAAGCGAAGGCAGTCGCAGAAGCGGTTGCTTCACCGCAAAAGCGGAACCGCAGATGCAGTTAAAAGTTTCACAGAAGCGGAACCTCTGGGCAGTGTACAAAAACAGAGTGTTCCGACATGTTTGTCATTTTGAATATTTTCAACACGGTTTTGGGCGATGTTTTAGAGAGAATTCATGGGAAAACTTGAAGTAAGTCACTTGTGATCATTGTTAGTCAATAATATTGTATTATCATTGAATATTTCGAGTAGATTACGTATTTTTAAGGTGAAATTAGAGGATTTGGGCCTAGGGATTTCAAAATAAGAAATTAAGATTTGAAGGTCGAGTTGATGTCGTAATTTGGTAAATTTGGTATGGCTGGACTCGTGGTTGAATGGGCGTTCATATTTTGTAACTTTTGTCGGGTTCCGAGACGTGGTCCCCAAGAGCATTTTTTGAGTTAAATTTTGGATTTTGTTAGAAAATTAGTATTTTCATATGGAATAAATTCCTATAATTTGTATTAACTGAATCGAACTAATTGTGACTAGATTCGAGGCTTTCAGAGACCAATTCGCGAGGCAAAGGAATAGAAGAGTAAAGAATTACACGGTTTGAGGTAAGTAACACTTCTAAACTTGGTTCTGAGGGTATGAATCTCTGAATTTCATGTTATATGAATTGTTCGGAGGTGACACACATGCTAGGTGACAGGCGTGTGGGTGTGCCCCATAGGAATTGTGACTTAATTGATTCCCTGGAGTTGCGTAATTAAATAAATGTCATTATCCACATATCCTCCACGTGCTAGAGAAATTGAGCTGAGACTCATATTAAAGATCATGTTAGGCTACGCGCCGATATATTTTTGGGACCCAT
Source organism: Nicotiana otophora (assembly GCA_000715115.1). NCBI lineage: Eukaryota > Viridiplantae > Streptophyta > Magnoliopsida > Solanales > Solanaceae > Nicotiana > Nicotiana otophora. The sequence continues at coordinate 32,752 of AWOL01S0013926.1, forward strand.
ATTGGTCGTAGTGTTGTTGAATTATATGTTTAAATTTATAATTTTGTACTCAGTCACATCTATCACTTTATATCATATCTTAGACTATGTCATCATTTATTGACACATCATATCATCATGTCGGGTTGATTTTCATGTCATTGAGAGCCCGAGAGACTTGAGATTTTGAGTGATAATTATGGGATTTGGCTGCACGCTGCAGCATGTTTATTTATTTATGCCTGGATCTGGCTATTATAGCGCTTGGGCTGAAGGAGCCCCTCCGGAGTCTGCTCCCCTTACAGTGAGCGCGGTTGATATATATCGAGGGATGGATCTTCCGTGGACATGGATCTTTCCCGAAGCATTTATATTGAGGGATGGATCTTCCTTGGACAAGGATCTTGTCCGAATCATTTATATTTGGGGATGGACCTTCCCTTGGACTGGATTGTCCTTATACAGTACTGAGTGACTGACTGTCAGTTGATGTGTGTGTGTGTGTGTGTGTGTGTATATATATATATATATATATATATATATATATTCCATGGGCTGGATTGGCCATATACAGTACTGAGTGATTGAGTATTCTGAGGGTGTGAGTACACGATGTTTCCATTGTGGTACATCACATACAACATATACTTTGGCATGTAGATATAGAGGTGTCATATTCCTCATATCATGCAGATTTTATCTATTTTTCCTGTACTGAGTTTAACTGTTGAACTGGAAAGCATGCCTATATTTTTGTACCGTTATTTCTGTACTAGACTGTACATGTTGAGCTCGTCACTACTTTCAGCCCTGAGGTTAGTCTTGTTACTTATTGAGTTGGTTGTACTCATACTACACTTTGCACCTCGTGTGCAGGTCTAAGTACTCCCGGATACAGCGGTTGCCAGATTTGAGGATTTATCTGTTGGAGACTATCAAGGGTAGCTGCTTGGCGTCCGCAGACCTTGACTCTCTTTCCTTTCAGTTATTGTACTGTTCTATATTTTCAGACAATGTTCTTATCCGTCAGACTTTGTTATTATTTAGATGCTTATGTACTCAGTGACATCGGGTTTTGGAAAGTGTTTTATATCAGTATTTGTGAGATTTTTATGTTGAATTTAAATATTATGTTTTCAAACTTAAGAGGTTATTGTGATTTATTGAGGTTGTCGGCTTGACTAGTATTGAGATAGACGCCATCACGACATGCAGATTTTGGGTCGTGACAAGTTTGTATCAGAGCCTATGTTACATAGGTCTCACGAGTCATGAGCAGGTTTAGTAGAGTCTTGCGGATCGGTATAGAGACATCTGTACTTATCTTCGAGAGGCCGTCGAACCCTTAGGAAAATTTCACTTTCTTATGTTCTATCGTGCGAATTTGTTGATTCCGAAAACTAAACTTTCTGTTATTCTATTCTATCACTGATGGTGAGGTCACGTACTACCGGATCAGATGGTTAGCCACCAGTGCCACCAGTTAGGGCCGTGAGAGGCCGGGGCTATGGTAGAGGTCGAGGTGTAGCTCGTATAGCAGTTAGAGCAGCACCAGTAGAACCATCAGTTGCTCCAGCTCAGGCCATCTCAGGCCATCTCAGGCACCAGCTATGCCTATTGTGATTCCAGGCCTTCAGGAGGCTGTAGCACAGATATTGACTGTTTGCACTGGCCTTAATCAGGTGGTTTCGGCTCAGGCCGCACCAGCTACTTCTCAGGATGGGGGAGGTACTCATACCCCTGTCTCCCGTACTCCAGAGCAGGTAGTGCAGGGACTTCAGATACCGGGGGCACTATCAGTCCAGCCGGTTGCAGCTGCTCAGGCCCAGGTGGGTCCTATTATGAATGACGAGGAGCAGAAGAGATTAGAGAGGTTTGGGAGACTCTGTCCTCTAACTTTTAGTGGAACTGAGTCAGAGGATGCTCAGGATTTCTTGGACACATGCCAGCGGATACTTCATACAGTGGGTATTCTAGAGACCAGTGGGGTCTCATTTACTACTTTTCAGTTGACCGGAGCAGCCTTCAGATTGTGGGAGACTTATGAGAGAAGCAGACCAGTTGGTGCAACATCACTTTCATGGAATGAGTTCTCCGTATTATTTTTGGAGAAGTTTGTGCCACAGACCCGCAGAGAGGAACTGCGCAGGCAGTTTGAATATTTACGTCAGGAGGACTTGTCCGTGACTTAGTATGAGATGCGATTTTCAGAATTGGCTCGTCATGCAGTTTGGTTAGTTCCCACTGAGAGGGAAAAGATCAGCCTCAATCATCAGTTCCGTTTTGTTATGACTCTGGGGAATATAATAGGTGCTAAATTCGACGAGGTGGTTGACAGTGCTCAACGGCTAAAGATGGTCTGTACTCAGGAGCATGAGGAGAGGGAGGAAAAAATATCTCGTGGTCCGGGTAATTTCAGCGGTGTTCTTTCTGGAGGACAGCCCTATCACAGCAGGGGTCGTCCTTATAAGCCCTCTCAGATGGCTCGTCCATCTCATCGTGGCACATAAGCTAGCTATGGTTCATACAGTGCTCGACAGAGTCATTCTTCCCTTAGTGCACTTCCAGCTCAGAGTTCATCTCGTGCACCATCAATTCAAGGTTCATCTATACCAGGTCCTTCTGGTAGTTATTCTAGTTCTCGAGGTCGGCCTCAGAACTTGCCGACATTTTCATAGAATGGTTGCTTTGAGTATGGAGATTCGGGTCACATAAAGAGATATTGCCCCCGCCTTGTGGGAGGTTCAACTCAGCAGAGGGGTCAGGCTATGACTTCAGCACCAGTTGCTTCATCACCCACCCAGCCAGCTTGGGGTGGGGCTCAGTCATCTAGAGGTCGCCCAAGAGGGGGAGGCCGATTAGATGGCGGTCATGCCTGATTCTATGCTTTTCCTGCCAGGCCAGATGCAATTACTTCAGATGCAGTGATCACAAGTATTGTCTCAGTGTGCCATAAGGAATCTTCTATATTATTTGACCCTGGTTCCACGTATTCGTATGTTTTATCATATTTTGTACATTATCTAGATACGCCTCGTGAATTCTTAGTTTCACCTGTTCGTGTATCTACACCGGTGGGTAATATTATTATTGTGGACCGTGTGTATCAGTCGTGTGTGGTAACTATTGGGGGACTGAGGACTAGAGTTGATCTCTTATTGCTTAGTATGGTTGATTTTGATATAATCTTGGGTATGGATTGGTTGTCTCCATGTCATACTATTCTGGATTGTCACGTAAAACAGTGATGTTAGCGATACCGGGATTGCCGAAGGTCGAGTGGAAAGGTTCTCTAAATTATGTTCCCAGCATGGTAATTTCTTATTTGAAGGCCTAACGGATGGTTGGGAAGGGGTGTTTGTCATATTTGGCCTTTGTGTGAGATGTTGATTCAGACACTTCTACTATTGATTCTATACCGGTAGTGCGGGATTTTACAGATGTATTTCCTGCAGACCTGCCGGGTATGTCACCCGACATGGATATTGATTTCAGTATTGACTTGGTGTCGGGTACTCAACCTATTTCTATTCCTCCGTATCATATGGCACCAGCTGAATTGAAAGAATTTAAAGAGCAACTTCAGGAACTTCTTGGTAAGGGGTGTGTTAGGCCTAGTGTGTCGCCTTGGGGTGCACCAGTTCTGTTTGTGAAAAAGAAAGATGGTACTATGCGGATGTGCACCGACTACAGGAAGTTGAACGAAGTTACAATCAAGAACAAGTATTCTTTGCCGCGTATTGATGACTTATTTGACCAGCTTCAGGGAGCGAGGGTATTCTCCAAAATTGATTTGAGATTCGGGTATCATCACTTGAAAATTTGGGATTCGGATATTCTAAAGACGGCATTCAGGACCCATTATAGTCACTATAAGTTTCTCATGATATCGTTTGGGCTGACCAACGCCTCAACAACATTTATGTACTTGATGAATAATGTATTCCAGCCGTATCTTGATTTATTTGTCGTAGTATTTATTAATGATATTCTGGTATACTCACGTAGCCAGGAGGAACATACACATCATTTGAGTATTGTACTACAGAGGCTGAGGGAGGAGAAACTTTATGCCAAATTCTCCAAGTGTGAGTTTTGGCTTAGTTCGGTGGCATTCTTGGGACACATAGTGTCCAGTGAAGGAATTATCTGAAGAAGATAGAGGCAGTTGAGAGTTGGCCCAGGCCATCTTCAGCTACTGAGATTCGGAGTTTTCTTGGCTTGGCTGGTTATTATCGTCGTTTTATGGAGGGCTTCTCGTCTATTGCATCGCCCTTGACTAAATTGACCCAGAAGGGTGCTCTATTCAGGTGGTCGGTTGAGTGTGAAGAGATCTTTTAGGAGCTTAAGAATGCCTTGACCAAAACTCAAGTTCTAGTTTTACCTTTAGCTTTTGGTTCTTATACAGTGTATTGTGATGCTTCTCGGATCGGTATTGGGTGTGTCTTAATGCAGGAGGGTAGAATGATTTCTTATGCATCGCGCCAGTTAAAGTCACATGAAAAGAACTACCATGTTCATGATTTAGAATTGGTAGCCATTGTTTATGCATTAAAAATTTGGAAGCACTATCTCTATGGTGTGTCTTGTGAGATATCTACAGATCATCGGAGACTTTAGCACTTATTCAAATAGAAGGATCTAAATTTGAGGCAGCAGAGATGGTTGGATCTTCTAAAGGATTATGATATTACTATTCTGTATCATCCCGAGAAGGCCAATGTGGAGGCCGATGCCTTGAGTAGAAAGGCGGTGAGTATGGGTAGCCTTCCATTCATTCATGTTGGTGAAAAGCCTCTTGCAGTTGATGTTCAGACATTGGCCAATCAGTTCGTGAGATTAGATGTTTCGGAGCCCAGTCGGTTTCTAGCTTGTGTGCTTTCTTGGTCTTCTTTATATGACCGCATCATATGGCGCTAGTATGATGATCCCCATTTGCTTGTCCTAAAGGACACAGTTCAACACGATGATGCCAAATATGTTATCATTGCGAATGATAGGATGTTGAGGATGCAGGGTCGGGTTTATGTGCCAAATATAGATGGGCTGCGTGAATTGATTCTTGAAGAAGCCCACAATATGCGGTATTCCATTCATCCGGGTACCGCTAAGATGTACCAGGACTTGAGGCAACACTATTGGTGGAAAAAAATGAAGAAAGATATAGTTGAGTTTGTAGCTCGATGATTAAATTGTTAACGGGTGAAGTACGAACATCAGAGACCGGGTGATTTGCTTCAGAGACTGGAATTTTCGGAATAGAAATGGGAGCGTATTACCATGGACTTTGTAGTTGGACTCCCACGGACTTTGAGAAGGTTTGATGCTGTTTGGGTAATTGTAGATCGGTTGACCAAGTCCGCACATTTTATTCCAGTCAGTACTACTTATTCTTCGGAGCGATTGGCTGAGATTTATATCTACGAGATTGTTCGCCTACACGGTGTGCCAGTGTCCGTCATTTCAGATCGGGATGCTACAGTTTACATCACAATTTTGGAGAGTAGTGCAGCGAGAATTAGGCACACAAGTTCAGTTGAGTACAACATTTCACCCTCAGACGGACGGACAGTCTGACCGCACTATTCAGTTGGAAGATATGCTACGTGCTTATGTTATAGATTTTGGGGGTTCTTGGGATCTGTTTATGTCACTGGAAGGGTTTGCTTACAATAACAGCTACCAATCTAGCATTCTAATGGCTCCATATGAGGCTTTATATGGGAGATAGTGTCGGTCTCTGGTGGGTTGGTTTGAGCTGGGTGAGGCTAGGCTATTGGGTACTGATTTAGTTTAGGACGCTTTGGAAAAGGTTAAATTGATTCAGGATCGACTTCGCACAGCGCAGTCTAGACGGAAGAGTTATGCCGACCGAAATGTTCGCGATGTTGCTTACATGGTAGGAGAGAAGGCACTACTCCGAGTTTCGCCTATGAAGGATGTTATGAGATTTGGGAAGAAGGGCAAGTTGAGTCCTAGGTATATTGGGCCTTTTGAAATACTTAAGAATATTGGAGAAGTGGCTTATGAATTGCATTGCCACCTAATCTATCAGGTGTTCATCCAGTGTTTCATGTATCTATGCTCCAGAAGCATGTCGGAGATCTGTCTCATGTTATGGATTTGAGTACAATGCAGTTAGATGGTAATTTGACTTATGATGTGGAGCCGGTGGCCATTTTGGACCGCCAGGTTCAAAAGTTGAGATCAAAGAACATAGCTTCAGTGAAAGTACAGTGGAGAGGCCAGCCAGTCAAATAAGCTACTTGGTAGATTGAGCGGGAGATGCAGAGAAAATATCCACATCTATTTGAGGCTCCAGGTATAATTCTAAACCCGTTCGAGGATGAATGTTTGTTTAAGAGGGGCAGAATGTAACGACCCGACCAGTTGTTTTGAGTATTACATCCCCGTTTCCCCATTTACTGCTTATCCCGTGTTCAATTATAAATATATGACGTGCCGGGGAGGCTTCAGAATGAAATAGGAACACTTGGTTCCAAGATGAAAAGCTTAAGTAGAAATAGTTGGCCGGATGTTGACATATTTGTAAACGACTTCGGAATAGAGTTTTGATGATTCTAATAGCTCCGTATGGTGATTTTGGACTTAGGAGCGTGTCAGAAAAATTATTTGAAAGCCCGTAGCTAAATTAGGCTTCAAATGGCGAAATTAGAAATTTAAGTTTGGAAGTTTGATCGGGGAGTTGACTTTTTGATATCAAAGTCGGAATCAAATTTTGGAAATTTGAATAGGTCCGTTATATCATTTATGATTTGTATGCAAAATTTGAGGTCAATCGGACTTGATTTGATAAGTTTCGAAATCGAATGTAGAAGTTAAAATTTCTTAGTTTCATTAAGCGGACTTCTTGTCCGCAGAAGCGAAGGCAGTCGCAGAAGCGGTTGCTTCACCGCAAAAGCGGAACCGTAGATGTGGTTAAACGTTCCGCAGAAGCGGAACCTCTGGGCAGTGTACAAAAACAGAGGGTTCCGACATTTTTGTCATTTTGGATATTTTCAACACGGTTTTGGGCGATGTTTCAGAGAGAATTCACGGGAATACTTGAGGTAAGTCACTTGTGATCATTGTTAGTCAATAATATTAGATTATCATTGAATATTTCGACTAGATTACATGTTCTTAAGGTGAAATTAGAAGATTTGGGCCTAGGGATTTCAAAATAAGAAATTAAGATTTGAAGGTCGAGTTGATGTCGGAATTTGGTAAATTTGGTATGGTTGGACTCGTGGTTGAATGGGCATTCATATTTTATAACTTTTGACGAGTTCCGAGATATGGTCCCCACGAGCGATTTTTGAGTTAAATTTCGGATTTTGTTGGAAAATTAGTATTTTCATATGGAATAAATTCCTATGATTTGTATTGACTGAATCGAACTAATTGTGACTAGATTCGAGGTTTTCGGAGACCAATTCGCGAGGCAAAGGCATAGCAGAGTAAAGAATTACACGGTTTGAGGTAAGTAATACTTCTAAACTTGGTTCTGAGAGTATGAATCCCTGAATTTTGTGTTATATGAATTGTTCGGAGGTGACGCACATGCTAGGTGACGGGCGTGTGCGCGTGCACCATAGAAATTGTGACTTAATTGATTCCCTAGAGTTGCATAATTAAATAAATGTCATTATCCATATATCCTCCACGTGCTAGAGAAATTGAGCCGAGACTCATATTAAAGATCATGTTTAGGCTATGCGCCGATATATTTTTGGGACTACTATTGAATTTTTATTTAAATTTACAATTTTGTACGCAGGCGCATCTATCACTTGCATATCATATCTCAGTCTCTGTCGTTATTTATATCATATCATCATGTCGGGTTGATTTTCATGTCATTGAGAGCCTGAGAGACTGGATATTTTGAGTGATAATTATGGGATCGGAGTGCACGCCGCAACATGTTTATTTATTTATGCCTGGATCTGAATATTATAGCGCTTCGACTGAAGGAGTCCGTCCGGAGTCTGCACTCCCCACAGTGAGCGCAGTTGATATATATCGAGGGATGGATCTTCCCTAGGCATGGATCTTGTCCGAAGTATTTATATTAAGGGATGTATCTTCCCTGGACATGGATCTTGTCCGAATCATTTATATTTGGGGATGGATTTTTTCCTAGGCTGGATTGGCCTTATACAATACTGAGTGACTGACTGTTAGTTGATATATATATATATATGGGATTGATCTTCCCTGGGCTAGATTGGCCATATACAATACTAAGTGATTGAGTATTCTAAGCGTGTGAGTACACGATGTTTCCATTGTGGTACATCACATACATCATATACTTTGGCATGTAGATATAGAGATGTCATATTCCTCATATCATGCAGATTTTATCTATTTTTCCTGTACTGAGTTTAACTGTTGAACTGAAAAGCATGCCTACATTTCTGTATTAGACTGTACCTGTTGAACTCGTCACTACTTTCAGCCCAGAGGTTAGTCTTGTTACTTATTAAGTTAGTTATACTCATACTACGCTCTGCACCTCGTGTGCAGATCCAGGTACTTCCGGATACGGCGGTTGCCAGATTTGAGGATTTATCTGTTGGAGACTATCAAGGGTAGCTGCTTGGCGTCCGCAGACCTTGACTCTCTTTCCTTTCAGTTGTTGTACTGTTCTATATTTTCAGACAATATTCTTATCCGTTAAACTTTGTTATTATTTAGATGCTCATGTACTCAGTGACACCGGGTTTTTGGAAGTGTTTTATATCAGTATTTGTGAGATTTTTATGTTGAATTTAAATATTATGTTTTCAAACTCAATAAGTTATTATGATTTATTGAGGTTGTTTGTTTGCCTAATATTGAGATAGGCACCATCACGACATGCGAATTTTGAGTCGTGACACACCGGCCCTTCGAAAGCTCGCGCCATGCGCGCTCGGAATATAGTTTCTGCGACATAATGCCCTCGATCCACTCCTTGAGTCAAGGGACTGCATCCGGGACTGGAGCGACAGCTACATCGCCACCAAACACCGATAAGAAGGAAGGAAAGGAGAGTAAAAAATGAAACTTTGGAAAAAATGAGATTTTACTTACGTTTTGTGTTCCCCTTCTCGGGGAACAACATATACTCGGCTGGGATCAGGTCCGAGGTCCTCACTCGGACAAATCATCCTAGCCAACCTCGATCCCGATCTTCATCGATGCTTGAGAACGAGGCTTTACTAGCCCGACGCGCAAGTTTAATCAGTCCCCCCCGGAAGAATCGGAGACTGTATAGGCGCATAAGATGGTCAACGGTGAATGAGCATCTGTCAATCTTGCTCACGAAGAACCAAAGAAGAATGACGATCCTCTAGAATGAGGGGTGGATCTGACCGAGGCACACCACGTACCTTTTGCAGAACTGGATGATTACCGGGTTCAATGGGCCCCGTGTAAAGGGATAAGTGTAAATACTTATGTATCCCTCGACGTGGGTAGTGATATCTTCATCGGGCCCGGGAACCATCACGTCTTTTCCGACCCAGTTGCTATCCTTTTTAACCGCGGGGAGATTTTCTTCTGTGATCGATCAGATGTACCTCGAGACGTTCTCGCACCGGCCAGGTACCGGTGAAGATTTCTCAACCTTAAAATCGGCGGTCACCGAGCACCCTCCAGGAATGAATGTGCTAAGAGGAGGTTCCGTCGTTGGTTCCTCACTGGCCGACCACGATGCAGAAGTAGTTTCTTTTTGGGGAACTATTTTTGAAGTTTTCTCCATTTTCTTTTAAAATGAAGGGAAAAAGATGAAAAAGAGGAAGTTAAAGAGATACACTTGATGGTTTGGAATGAAGACAAGCGGAAGTTCTTACAAAGATCTCAAGAAATCAGGATACAAATGCTAAAAAATGTAGAGATTTCTAAGGAGCAAAAGTAAAGAAGATTTGGTTGTAAAGTCTGAATGAATGAAGAAGGGGGTATTTATAATTTTCAAACGACGGTTCAAAGCCAGGAGTGGCCGAGCAGCAACTGACGAGCATTTATTGCTACTAAGATGTGATTGACGAGACGTTTCGTTCATTTTGTCATTTCTGACGCGGAGTACCGAGGTGAGAATCAGAAGCTCATATCGTTTCTCGTCGTTTACTCTCCGAAAAATGAGGGGACTATCTGTATACAATCGAAATCGGGCTCGACTATTGCATGACAGATCGGGCTCAGAACGCGAGGGTAGAAGATCGATCCCGAGTCTCATCGAACCAGAACATGAGGTCAGAATGTCCATCCTCGAGAACATTGATTCCATGATCTCGGAATCGAACCTGACCCCGAATAAGCTCGAAGAAACATAGCTGGTATAACCAATAGAAGACCAAAATAACGGAAGGCCGAAATATGTGTAACCGTTCAGATATCACGGCGAGAATCTCGGCACGTATCAATAAGGAACCAGCAAATCAACAAACCAAGAGATTTTTACCTTTTATAGAATTGTACCTAAAATAGGACTCCCCTACTATATAAAGGGGGTCTGATTACTTGTGAAACACACGGTAACTCACATTTCAAAGCGATATATTGTTATTTTTAGTTCTTATGATTCTCTTTTCATTCTGTTCTGATATCGATAAAAGCACTTTTGGCTCGAGGGCAGCTAACCTTCTAAGGCTAAGACTATTCAACCTATGTGGTTTGCATTTACTTTCCCATTGTTTATTTTAATTTCAATCTGATTTATCATTTTGTATCAAACTAGACCACGTATCCTTAAAACCACGTACAAATCTAATTGTTATCCGATTTTGAGGGTAAATAAAAGATTTTTTTTTTCGAAAATGTACACATGATGTTTTTCTTTTCCTAATTATAAAGGATTAGATGTCACCTGGAAACTTGAAAATAAAATTGTGATTTTGTTTTTTAAAAATGTGGCATGGCAATATATAAAACAGATGTACCTACACCAAACGTTCTTCTTGGTACAGATGTCTCCATTGGAGTAATGTTGAATTGTGCTTTCAAACAATTCAAGTGAAATACAACAACGAAACAGTTTGAGAAAAGTCTTTCCCACAAAGATGGAGAAAATCAGACTAAAAATGTACCTACTAAAGTGCTAGAACAAAAGAGTTTAAGTTTCATTTTATGTGAAACACAGATATGACGGAAATCAGTTGTTTGAAGTTGTTGTTTAGGAAAATCAATTTACTATAATATTTCACATTTATAAACTCAAAAAGTTTCATTTCCCCGTTTATTATTTTTTCCAAAATTTGTGCTGATACTAACGATTTGTAATATTATATTCATTACTGAAAATAGAACAAAGGAATAGAATAGTCTAGGGGTGTTCGTCGGTCGGTACGGTACGGTATTTTAATATTCGATTCGATATTTTCGGTATTCGATTTCTTAAAATGCTATACCAATATTGTACCTAATTAAATTCGGTATGATTCGGTTTTTCTCCTTTCGGTTTCAGTTTATTCGGTTCAGTAACTTCTGTTTATTCGGTTTGATAAACTAATTAGAGAATAAAGGAAAGTAAAATTTTAGATTTTTTATATTTATATTATAAATTATAATATGTGTATTATGTAATATAATTATTTCACTACGGTATCGGTATTTCAGTATTTTATTTTAAAATACCAAATACAATATCTAATACTAATTTTTAAAAAAAATTTAAACTATAAACCATGCCGAATACCAAATATCAAAATTTGATTTCGATACGATTATTCGATATTTATCAAATTATTCGATATTTACCAAATTATGTAAAATCCAACCCTAGAATAGTCTGCAATTATGTAGAGTTGCAATCATTAACTCCAAGAAGCATCATGTTTGTTGACATTTCCCTCCAATTATTTAATTCCAAGAAAACACATCATACATTTGTTGACAGTTGCCTTCAGGTATTGCTTGTTGGTCTGGGTGCAGAATAGGAGTGTTCAAAACCGAACCGAAACTGAAAATCGAAATTAATGGCTTATTGGTATCGGGTTAACGGTTTAACGGACGAAAAACGGATTGAAATTTTTTTTATTAACGACTTATCGGTTTGGGGACGGATTATTCAATTTTCTTAACGGATAATCCGTTAACCCGTTAAGAAAATATATATATATATATATATATATATATATATAATTTATTTTTATCCATAT